>RJWM01029530.1:0-24375 GCA_004363535.1 Dasyprocta punctata
TTTTTTCATTTCTGTCTGTGGAATTTATTAGCAGATCTTTTGAAAAATTAATTCTATTGGTATATTTTAGATATACATAATGGTAGCATTCATCATATGGAATTTGTACCTGTACATGATATATCTTCATTGTTCTTTTTTTCCCTTTCCCTCTCCTCTCTTCAACAGTTTTTTCCCCTCCTTATTTACAAAAGCATTATTTTTTGCTTCTATTCTCCTTTTTTTCCTTTTCTATTCTTTCCTTTCCCCATACCCCCTCCATAGTTCCCCTTCCCATTTGAACATTTTCTTCCTGTTTCACAATATCTATTACACATTTTGGTCCTTATTTACACTTTTGGTTTTTGACCCTAGAGAAACCATGTCATATTTGAATGTGTGTCTGATTTATTTCATTTAAAAGTATGGTCTCAAGATGCATTTATTGACCTAGAAATGTCTCAAGTTAGTCCTTCTTTATGGCAGAGTAATATTCTATTGTATAAAAACCCCCACATCTTCCTTATCTATTCATCTGCTGATGGGCATTTGGGCTGTTTCCAAGATTTAGTCTTTACAAACTGTACTGCTGTGAACATGGGTGTTTTTATATCCCTGTGTTGTGATGCTTTTAATTCTTTTGGGAAGATACCAAGAAGAATAGCTAGGTCAAATGGAACCTTTAGTTTTAGTTTTTTGAGGAATCTCCACATTGATTTCCACAGTCATTGCATCTGTCCCTACTCTCACCAACAGTGGAGAAAGATTCCTTTTCCCCATAGCCATGCCAGCATTTCTTTTTTGTACCAGGAATTGAACTCATGACCTCACACTTGCCAACCAGGTGCTTATGCCACTGAGCAAAATCCCCGGCCCCAATGCCAGCATTTGTTATTGGCTGATTTCTTGATAATAGTTATCCTTTCTGGAGTGAGGTGGAATATCAGCATTGTTTTAATTTGCATCTCTTGAATGACCAGCGATGTTGAACATTTTTGTAATGTATTTATTTGTCATTTGTACTTCTACTTGAGAAGTGTCTGTTCATTTCAAATGCCCATTTTTGGATTAGGTCTTTAAATTTTGGAGGGTCTGATGTTTTTGAGTTCTTCATATTTCTAAATATTAGTACTGTGCCTAAGGAACAGCTGGCAAATTTTTTTCCTACTCTGTGGGTGTATCTTCACTGTTTGTAGTTTCTTTTTCTGTGCAAAAGTTTTTTAAATAACATGAAATCCCAGTTGTTGATTCTTTGTGTATTTCCTGTGTGATTGGGGTTTTGTTCAGAAAGTCAAGAATTCTTCCTGTTCTATCTTCCAGCAGATTTAGTGTTTCTGTTAGATCTTTGATCCCTTTCCATTTTGGTTTAGTGCATGGTAATGGGTATGGGTCTGGTTTTAATCTTTGGCATGTGAAAAGCCAGTTTTTCTAGCACCATTTATTGTAGAGTCTGACTTTTTTTCAGTGAAGGTGTTTGGTCTCTTTGTCAAAAATAAGGTAACTGAGCGTGTCTGGAATTGCTTCTGCATATTCTAGTCTATTTCATTGATCCTTGGGTCTGTTTTTTTGCCAGTACCATGTTGTTTTTATCATCACAGCTTTGTGGTATAATTTCAAGTCAGAAATTTGCCTTGCCTTTGTTGCCCAGAATTGCCTTTGCTATTCCAGGTCTCTTCTGTTTCCAAATGAATTTTAGGTTTGTTTTCTATAATTCTGTGAGGTATGCTAGTGGTATTTTGATTGGGATTGCATTAAATTTGTGTAACAATTTTGAGAGTATGGCCATTTTCACTATATTGATTTTTCATACCCAATAATAAGGGATATATTTCCATTTCTGATTACCTCTTCAATTTCCGTTTTCAGAGTATTACAGTTTTCAATGTAAAGGTCTTCTACTTCCTTCATTAGATTGATTCCTAAGTATTTCATTTCTTAAAATGCTATCATGAAAGGTGTGGGTTCTCTAATTTCTCTCTCACTGAGTTTGTTATTTGTATACAGGAATGTTACTGATTTTTGGATATTGACCTTGTATACAGCTATGCTACAGAATTTGGTTGTTAAATCTAGAAGTCTTTTGGTAGAGTTTTCAGGGTCTTCTATTTAGAGTATCATCTCATCTGTAAAAATAGTAATTTTCTATCCTATTCCTTTTATTTCTTTCTCTTGTCTAGTTGCTCTGGCTAATGTTTCCATAACTATATTAAATGAGAGTGGTGATAGTAGACATCCTTGTCTTGTTCTTGATTTTAGAGTGAAAGCTTTCAGTTTTTGTCCATTTAGTATGATGTTAGCTGTTGGTTTGTCATAGATAGCTTTTATCAGATTGAGATAAAGAGCATATACTCCAAATTTTCTCTTGGGTCTTTATCATGAATGGGTGTTAGACTTTGTCAAATGCTTTTTCTGCACCTATTGAGATGATTGTATAGTTTCAGCTCTGTTAATACAGTGTATTACATTTATTGATTTACATATGCTGGACTATCCCAGCATCCCTGGGATAAGTCTTGGTCATGGTGTGTAGTCTTCTTGATGATTTGCTACATTCTGTTTATCATACTTTATTGAGAACTTTTGCATCTATGTTTTTTAGGGAGATTGGTCTATAGTTCTCTCTCTTGGTTGGGTCCTTCTCTGGTTTGGTATCAGGGTAATGCTTGTTTCCAGGAATGAATTTGAGGTTATTGCTTCCTTCTTAATTTCACCAAAGAATTTGAAAGTAGTGGTATTAGATCTTCTCTAAATGTCTTGAAGAATTCATCAGTGAATCCCTCAGGGCCTGGGCTTTTCTTTGTTGGTGGGTTTTTAATTACATGTTCAATTTCATTGACTGATAATTGGTTTATTTAGAATTTTTATTTCTTGTTGATTCAGCTTTGGTAATTCACATGTATCCAAGAATCTGTCCATTTTGTCTATATTTTCCATCTTATTAGAATACAAGTTCTTGAAGTAGGTATAGATAATCTTCTGAATTTCTCTAGGATCTGTTCTGATTTCACCTTTTTCATTCCTAATTGCATGGATTTAAGTCTTTCCTTTTTTTGAATAAGGTTGAATAAAGGCTTGTTGACTTTTCAATTCGTTGATACTTTTTGTTGTGTTCTTAGTCTCCATTGCATTGATTGCTGTCTGCTTTTAATAATTTCCTCTCTCTTATGAGCTTTGGCTTGACTTGCTCTTTTTCTAGAAATCTGAGGTTCAATGTTAAGTTGTGTATTTGAGCTTGCTCAGTTTTCTTGATATAGGTATTCATTGCTATGAATTTCCCTCGTAGGACTGCTTTCATTGTGTTCCATAAGTTCCAGTATATTGTATCAGTATATGTGTAACTGCAAAAACTGTCTAATTTCTTCTTTAATTTCATCTGTGACCCATTGTTTGTTCAGGAGGGTGTTATTTAATTTCTGTGTTTTTATGAAGTTTTTGTGATTTCTTTTGCTATTGATTTCCAATTTTATTGCACTGTGGTCTGATAATATGCATGGAATAATGTCAATTTGTTTATATTTACTTAAGCATGTTCTGTGAGCTAGTATGTGGTCTGTTTTGGAGAACATGCCATGTGCAGCTGAAAATAATGTGTATTCTGATGTTGTTGGGTGGAACACACTGTATACATCTTCTAGGTCCATTCATTAAAAAATTTGGTTCCTTTCTAATATTTCTTGGTTGATTTTTTGTCTAGTTGATCTGTGTGTTTATGATACCGGAGTAGTGAGGTCCCCCATTACAATTGCATTAGTGCTTATTTGGTTTTTCATATCTGTTACTATTTGTTTTTTATAGTTGGGTGCACTGGTATTTTGTGCACATGCATTTATGATTATCTGTTCCCCTTGGATTGTTCACTTAATGAGGATTTGGTAACCTTCTTTGTCTTTCTTGATCAACCTTAGCTTGAAATTCACTTAGTTGCAAATAGAATAGCTACCCATTTCTGAGTTCATGCCATATGGAGTATTGTTTTCCATTCTTTGACTTTCGGTCTATGCATTTTTGAGTTAAGTATGTTTTTTGTGTGGAGCATATTGTTGGATATTGTTTCTTGGTCAATTCTGTCAGTCTGATTCTTTTTTTTTTTTTTTGGTTGATTGAGACCATTTGCATTGATGGTTTTAACATGTGTTGACTTATCCTTGTCATTTTATTTTCTTCTTTTAATTATGTGCCTTTACTGATAGATTCATTCTGTTGGGGTTTATGGAGTTGTTACTTCCACTGTTACCACTTGAGAGAGTTCAGGTGTGTGACTTTTGGACTGTTCGACCTCATCACCCTTTGGGTTTGCGTTTGGTGACCTGGAAGTCTGGAGTTACATCTTGTTTCTGTGTCTTCTCATTTTCTATTTTTTTTTTTTAGTTTGATTCCTGGGTTGATGTTTATAAATTGTTTATGGTAGGTACCTTTGTTGCTACTATCAGGAACCCTAATGAAATGACTACTCAGAGATGTCTTCTAGGTTTAGTTGGCTTTTGGACTTTGAATCTATTGCAGGATCCTACCTATGCTACTTGGCCTAGCCCCTTGTTCTTTGGTAGTGACATTTAGTACTGTTTATGACCCTCAGGCAATCTCAGTTATGGCATACTAGGAAGAACAATTGATTTGAACAATTATGTCACCTTGACTTAAGTAGTACAATCAGTAATAACAATATCATTAAACACCCCCTAGAAAATGACAAACAGTGTTAACTATTAATATGCCACCTTTAAGCATATGAACGGGATTTGTAATTATGTAATGAAATCTAAAACAAACCAGAAAATTGTGTACAGTAAATATCCCCTGAATATGATGATGTTACCCTCATGGGAGAAAATTTAAAAGGGGTAAAGGGAAAAAATAAAGAAATAGAAGAAGAGAAAGAGATTAGAAAAGACTGAAGGACAGAGGAAGTTTACCCAAGCTTTGGGAATTGGTAAAGAAGACAGGAGAGAAAGAAAGAAGAACAGAGAAAAGAACAGAGCAAAAAATATTAGAAACAATGTTCTCACTCACATAAAAACAAGAACAATCAAGAAAAATAGAAAAAAATAGTGAAAAAAGTAATTAAAGGAAGAAACACAGAAAAAAAATGTCCACTTCAGGGTGTGTCTCTGCTGTCACTGGTTGAAAGAGGGGCTGAGAAAGCCCAGATCCATGTTGACTGATCCCTGTATGCCAGCAGTATGGTGGTGGTAAATAATATCAACAAACCTGAGCTGTTAGTTTCACTAAATTTCAGGCTGATTCTGGTTTCTGGCTGTGAGGCTTAGACTAGAGTTTTCCAGCCTGCAACACTCTGAATGACTCCTGCCAGCTTGAACTCAGCTCCCTGACCTCCTGCTGGCTTGAACTTGGTTGCACCTCACCATGACATTTGGAGCTGCCAGATGGAGCCAACCTGCAGATGTTTTGAGTTCTGACTTCAGTTCGTCCTTT
This sequence comes from Dasyprocta punctata, assembly GCA_004363535.1. Taxonomy (NCBI): domain Eukaryota; kingdom Metazoa; phylum Chordata; class Mammalia; order Rodentia; family Dasyproctidae; genus Dasyprocta; species Dasyprocta punctata. The sequence goes on from RJWM01029530.1 coordinate 5,413, forward strand.
TCCAGAATGGCTACTGGCCAGTTGTCCTGTCCTGGGGGGCATCTGAACCTGAACAACTCACCAAGCCACTGCACTCTGCAGCATCTACTAGTTGATTTCGCTAGTGTATTTCTCAGTAGAGGCTTCTCGGGGTCGCCAGTAGTCACCATGTTCTGCAGGTTTGAGTTGCTCCTCCTAAGCTGTGAGCCTGATTTCAGGAAGAGAGCACCACTGGCCACCTCCCTCTTCTGCATTGTGGTCCTTGTCTTCTCTCTCCCTGTAGGCTACAGTTTTCACTTCAGATCCTTGCTGTGTCCTGGGGCCCCACTTCCCTCCTGATTCTTTTCCTCACATTGCCGTATTCCAGCATCTGGTTTCCAAATGTCAGAGAGGCTGTTTCTCTTCTCACTATTTTGTCATCTTCTCAGAAGTCATTAAAATTTTGAAAAATGTTTAATTAAAATATTAAAATTTGCTTCTCTGAAATCTATAAAAGTGAATATTCCATTTAAAAAATTTAGTAGGAACTTTTCTCATGAGATTTGTTTTTTTAAAATTGGATTTTAAGTGTACAGTGTAGTATTATCTGCAGACACAATATTGTGCAGCAACTCTCTGGAATTTAATCATGTAACTGAAATTTTATGCCCATTGATTGGCAACTTCCTATTTTTTTCCTCTTCAGCCCTTAGTAACCACAATTGTATTCTTTTCTTTGTGAGGTTGACTATTTTTATATATTTTGTATGTGGAAGTATGCAGTATTTGTCCTTCTGTGACTACCGTATTTCACTTATCATAATATCCTCCAAAATCATCCATGTTATCATATAATGCAAGATTTCCTTCCTTTTAATAGACCAATTGATATTCATATCCTTATCTATATCTATATATCTCCTACATTTTTTATCCATTATGTTTTAATGAATGTTCTGGTTGTTTCCATATATTGTCTACTGTGAGTAGTGCTGCCACAAATATGAAAGTGGTAATATCTCTTTGAGATCCTGATTTTAAGAAATGGGATTGCTGGATCATGTGGCTTTACTGTTTCATAGAGTGTTAATAAAGAATGTTGAGAAGAATCTGTCTGTATCTTTGCTGTTCTTTCCTATACACTTATCAGTAAACACCATCCATATCCTTACTTTTCATCTCTTTGGTAAAGGTTCCCTTTCACTTGACTAATACTTTCACTTCTGATTTGCATTCTGTTTTCTCCTGCTTCCATAGGATCTGTTCTTTGTAATTTTACTCAACATTTTTCAGAAAAGCTTCTTAAAAGAGCAGTTTTCACTAATTCTTATTCTTCTTTTTTGCTTTCAGATCACTGAAACCTAGCTTCCACCCCCAGTGCTATACTAAATCCATCATTAAAATCACTGTACTCAGTTTTTATTTTGTGTTTAGCATTTTAATCTAGTGCATCTTTTCTGAAAACAAATGCACTATTCACTGAACTAAACCAAATTCAGTTCAACAGTCATTTTTTGGAGTCACTGTTCTAAAGAACCACTAGAAATAGAAGAATGAAAAATCCTGTTCTCTAGAAACTGACAGTTTAGTGAAGGATGTGGACAATACAAAAATCACAATATCAAGAGCCTTGGCTTTGCCGGGCGTGGTGGCGCACGCCTTTAATCCCAGCACTCGGGAGGCTGAGGTAGGCGGAGCGTTGTGAGTTCGAGGCCTGCTTGGGCTACAACGCGAGCGTAAGGCTGGCCTGAGCTACATAGTGCGACCCTGCCTCAAAAAACCAGGGCCGGGAGTTTGGCTCAGTGCCTTAAACGCCTGCCCTGGCAGGCGCGAGGTTGTGAGTTCAATCCCCGGTGCCGCAAAAACAAAACAAAACAAAACAAAACAAAAAACCAGAGTCTTGGCTGAGATACACATTGAATGGTATGGGAGCACAGAGGAAGGATTTAATATTCCTAGGGAAACTTATGACTGGCTTATACCATGTGATCCTTGTGTTACTTTTTTGACAGTTTCTCATTGGCTCCAAATCTACCTAAAATAATGAGATAGAGTTTAGAGAATCTGGAAAACAGAAATTGACTCCCCTTTCTTCTTTTTTGTGATTATCATTTTTTTCTTAAGGAAGGGTAGGGTAGAATAAGGATAATTATTCATTTGAATTGATTGAATGTTTTATTACATGTGTGCAGCACTTCATAAAGCCTGTAAAATTTTTAGCAAAATTCGAAATGGTAAGATTTATGTGAATGATCTGCCACTGGTCCTTTCTACCTTGAAGATTTCTATAAGTGATTCAGAAATGCGACAGGCACTAAAGAATGTTGACATTGATGGTAAGTTGTTTTGAATGTTAGTTTAAGGGTCCTGGAAACAGATTAATTGCAAACAATAGGAAACTTAAGCTTTAAAATATGTTATGATTTTGAAATCTTGTATCAATTTCATTGTTTTGTTTTGATTGGTTTTATTCTGTTCTGTTTTGTTTGATTTTATTATGTCCTGTGGTGTGGGCAGCTATTTTGAAGATAACTTGAGGCATTATGGTACCCATTGTTGATTTTCTATTACCTTGTTTTGAAGTCCTGTATCATTCTCATTATTTTGTTATCCTTGGCTTTATTCTGTTTCTTTTTTTTGTGTGTGTGGTACTGGGGATCGAACTCACAAACTCACACCTACCAGGCAGGTGCTTATGCCACTGAACCAAACTCCCAGCCCTTATTCTGTTTCATTTTGTTTGGTTTAAAATCTTTAAAATAAGATTTAAAAATTTACTGTTGTGAAACAGTATATTTGGCATAAATGTTATAAATAATTTTTATATGCTATAAAAACATTTGCAATAATATTAAAAATTGGTCCTCAGATGCACGTAATTGGATTATTAGATTGAATTATGATATATTCTCAATATTGATTCATGACTAACCTCCTTTTATGTAGTTATGTAATGTTATTTTAATAATATAATAAATATCTGATTAAAACTAGGATTGTGACTGGGCATGGTGGCATGGTGGTGCATGCTTGTAACCCAGAACTTGGGAGGCTGAGGTAGGATTGCCATGAGTTTAAGGTCAGCCTGGTCTATACAGCGAGAACTTGTCTCAAAAAAACAAAAATAAAAACCGAAACAAAGCAAATTAGAACTTTGAGAATAACTTGCTTGTATCTGTAAAGTTCACTAAACAACTTGCATTTCTGTTTCCTCATCCTGAGGTAAGCATTCATATTTCCTTGTTCTCTCTCTCTCACTCACTCCTTTCTTATTAATTACATAATGCATATTTAAAACTTTTGGCTGTTTTTTTGTTTTTAAAACCTCAGTAAATGTTTATCATGATTTATATAATCATTTGGGTTTTTTCAACTACAACTAAAATTTATCAGTATTGTTAGATGCTGCTTTTAGTTTGCTTATTTGTACAGTATTATCCTATGTGAATATATTCTGTTTTATATATATCTAATCTTTCATTGGTGAACAGTGGGATTTTTTCTAGGGTTTAACTTCTATAAGTTGTGACCTTTTTTTTTTTTTTTAACAAGTTGTGACCTGTTTTATGATTTATGTGTATTAGAGCTTTCCTTGGGTACATACCTATAAGTAGAGTTACTGAATTATAGGTTTATGAGTTTATTCTATATTGTTGTCTGAAAAAGGTGTATTCACCAGTAATACACCCAAGTGAGGTATTCTATGTATTTATTTTGTTTTCAAAATGTGGTAGTTTCAGACTTTTAACTTTTGCTACTTATATCATATGAAGTGGTTTTATGGGCTAGGGAAGCATTTATATATTTGATATATTAAAATTAAAATCTTTTATTTTTAAGGTGTCAAAGGACACTTTAAATTGAAAAATTACAACTTGGAGTTATTTGTAATGCACAGAGAACTCATGCAAATCAATAATAAATAAAGAAATAGAAAAATGGTCAAGACATATGGACAGGTATTTCACACAAAAGATAAGACATGTGGCCAGCCAATTGTTATATAAAAAGATACTCAACATCACTAATGATCAAGGAAATGCAAATTAAGATCCTAATAACATCTTAAACACCCAAGAAAATTGATTGTTTTGTAGTTAATACTTTAATTTGAAGTAGATAATAGAGAATTAATTATGTTTACATACCAAACTTTTAAAGGAGGGGAGACAAGTTTAGAATAAAAATGATACCAATAAGTTGAAGCAGTAGTCAAAACTAAAATATACTTAGTACACCTATGTGGAAATATTTTAAGGTCGAAAGCATTGAGCTGCTCAAATATAAAATACAGATTTATTATCCTAAAAAAATATATAACCAGAAAATACTGAAAGTCACATATTACTAAACAACATAGTAGTTGCATCTGCTTTCGCTGACAGCGTGCATTTATTTACCACTACACTGCACAGAGTAGTGTTCTTTTGTTTTACTCTAGTGCTTTTAGCTTTTGTGTTTTTAGTTTATAAATTACAAAATGAAAATTATATCTTCACCCCCATCTTTCCCAAAAATCTTCAGTAGTAAATTATTGATAATTTGGTGAACATCTTTCTGGCCTTTCTCTTGTAAGGGCATATACACATAATGATTTTAATCAGTCTAATAATGATTAAGTGATGAGGTTGCTTCTAAATTTTTTGCTGTCATTAATAGTACCCAGAGAACATTCTTGTACATTAGTTCTTTCACAATTGTGAAAATGTGTCTAAAGAACATATTTTAGAAATGAAAAATCTGAGTTAGAGAATATGACACATATATTCCAAAATTGCCCCCTCCCCACATTCTCCCCATTCCTACAAAGATTTTTTCCAAGCATAGCCCTCCACAGTTACCAGAAGTACCCTTTAAAAGAAGATATTCTAACCTCTACTTGCATCGATAATGAGTTATTATCTTTAAATATCCCATGAGTGGTTTTCATGTGGTCAATGACGTATCCCTTCTCAATGAGATTTTAAAATTTATTATGTCAGGTGTGGGATGTAGCTTAGCACCACAGTGCCTGCCTGGCAAGCACAAGGCCCTAAGTTTGACTCCCGGTACCCTCCCCCCATTTTTTTTATTAAATCATAATTTTAAAAATTGGCTGCAGGAAAATAATTAATGTCAAATTATGTTAGTAAGGTATTACTTGTTTTACCTGAAACAAGTATACAAGGTGATAAATTACTAATTTTAATAGAGTCACATAATGTTCGTATCTTTACATCAATGTTTTATGCCTGCTTGTATAGTTTGCTATCAATAAGAATTGAGCATACCATGCCACTGTGTAGATATTTATCATTTTTTGCATCAGTTCTGCTTAAGTTGAAAAGTGTCAGAATAACTACACCAAAGCCTTTGGAATCCTTTGGTTTTGCTTTCATCCTTTGGTTTTGCTTTATCATTATTTTTAAGTCTTTTCTTGCCAAATGGAAGCATGAAACTAATGAAGATTCTTTTTATCTGTCTTGAAAAAGATACTGTGATGTGGATATTTTGTGAGAAGCAGCATTGATTTTTAATGTCATGAAAATTTCTAAACTTAGAGTTTTGTAATAACACACCCTGTCTTTAGACATTCTACAAAGATGCTTACCAGGAATGCAATGTATCATTGGAGAAACAGTGTTCATGTGCCTTTCAATATTTGTTGAATGATTCTGTGGCTTGGAATAAAAGAAGGAAAAATTGAAGCCAAATTTCTGTAAAATATCTCAACCCATTCAAGAAATTTTGATATTTTAAAAAAGTTTTAAAGGAGATCTTAGAAAAATTAGTAGCACTGAGGTTTCCTTCAGCTTGTAATTAGAAGAAACTATTGATGTTACTAGGTCAGCCTTTTTGACTATCGTGCTGTTACGAATGCATTGATGCTACAAATGAGAATATTTGTGTGTAAGGTGCTCTCACCTCTTCAGAGTGGTGGAAATTTTTTTTTCTTTTTCTTTTTTTAAGAACAAAGCTTTCATCAGAAAAAAAAACATCCTGCCATTTTGGGAATCTACAGACGCACCTGAAATGCTTGGTAAAGCAACTGGGTTTCCATGAGGAAGTAACCTTCACATGTCAAGCTCATTGCTTCACGTTGATATTAATTGATTTTGTGAAAACTTCTAAAATACATATATAACTGTTAAAGTTGTCATTTCTATCTGCATCAGAATGCTGAGCAATTGCTTTCTCCAGGGTTTTTGTTTTTTTCAAGAAATTGGAAAAAATTTTCTGATGCTGTATTTTATGTAGTTTGCATATAGGTTTACTGAGCTATAATTAATGTACAATAAGTTGAACATATTTAAAGTGTACAATCTGATAAATTTTTACATATGTAATACCTATGAAAAAAGCATTACATTCCATATAGTGAGTGTGTCTGTCACACTCAGTTTCTTCAGACCTCTATTTAATACTTACTATGGCTTACTCACTATCTATAGCCCACCCCATCCTCAGATAAACACCAACCGAATTCTATCACTATAGTTTGTATTTTCCAGGATTTTTATAGAAATAAAGTATATAGCATTTACTTTTTTTGGTCTGGTTTCTTTCTCTCAACTTATATAGAGATTGGTCCATGCTTTTATAGTATTGAATACTGTTCCACAGATGTACAATTATTTATGAATTGATACACATTTGGTTTGTTTCCAGTTTGGGCTATTACACATAAAGTTGGTGTAAATATTCACATGTATGCCTTTGGATGGTCTTATACTTTCATTTATCTTGACTAAATATTTAGTAGTAGTATGGTAGGTATATATTTAAGCTTTTAAGGAATTTCTAAATTGTGTTGTAAAGTGGTCAAATCATTTTACTTTGCCATAACAATATGTAAGTCCAGTTACTCTTCATACTGAACACCCTCGAACTGGTCAACGTTTTAAAATTATAGTTGTTGTAATAGATATATGACATCACTGTGGCTTTAATTGGCACTTTCTAAATAATCAAATGATGTTGAACGTCTTTTCATATACATTTTTTCTGTGTATCTTTTATTCATTAAAATGGTTATTATTACATTTTGCAACTTTTAAAATATTTTCTGAATATAAGTCCTTTATTGAATATGTGATTAGTAAACATTTCTTCCAGTCTGTGGCTTGTCTTTTCATTCTGTTAAGAATATTTTCCAAAAAGCAGAAGTTTTTACTTTTGACGAAGTCCAGCCTATGTTTTTTTCTTTCATGGATTGTGCTTTAGGTGTGTTATCTAAAAGATCTTTGCCTAATACAAGGTCACAAAACAGAAAAAAGTTAAAGTAGTTGATTGAAATTTGGACAAACTATGTCATTTTTTGATGGAAAGAAGGGTCTAATTTTAAATAGTCCACTGAAGAAGAAGTTTGGAGTCTGATGACTTGACTACTTTCCAATATTGGAGAAAGTATTTTATGTTGTGGAAATAAGATCAAGCCATGTCACTTTCTCAGTGGATAGAAGCTTTTATAGGTTACTTCTTCTCAGATTACATTAAGTTGAAATGTTTATATATAATATGTTTCTTCCTGACATAGATAATGTCTGTTGAACAAGCCCTGTTAAACTTAGTTTTATTTACTTAATGACAGAAGGAAATGAAATCATACTTGTTTAACTTGAAGAATATTGAAAAACATTGAGATCTTCTTTGAAAAAGATGTATGTTTGTCTAGAAAATGAGATTTAAAAACCCTGATTCTGTACTTTCACAGTCTTTATGAGTTAGGATTTTCAATTGTAGTTGCTGTCAGAGATGACCTGTGCTTTTATCATGCTGAAAACCACTCCATAATTCCAACTTCTCATATAAGTTAAGCAACAAAACTTTATCAAATTTTCATTTATACAATTTAGATATTTTTTGAGAATCAGTCATTTATTTTTACATAAAAAGTTAGGTGATTTTTTCCTGATATTATGTTAATATTGTTCAATATTTTCTGCATTTAATGCAGTGTGCATGAGGGAGGGAGTGAGGGAAGGAAGGAGGTGGGGGGAGAGAAGAGATTGGAGAAATCATTCGTTAGAGTTTTAGTTGGATCCATAATTACCCCCAAAAGGTTTGTTTGTTTGTTTGTTTGTCTTTTTGAGACAAGGTCTCATTATGCAGTTCAGGCTGGCCTTGAGCTCACTTTGTAGCTCAGGCTGGTCTCGAACTTGCAACAATCCTCCTGCCTCAGCCTCCCAAGTGCTGGGATTACAGGCATGTGCCACCATACCTGGCTTCCCAAAAGGTTTAGAACCATGGGTGAGGTTTTTCTTTTCTAGAAGATAATGAAATTATTTCTGTCTTTTAGGTTAAGCTTGCTATGCTCAAGTACTTTGCAGATAAAATTGGTATGCTGCATGTAATTGTTTTTTACTTGATTACAAATATAATCATATACTCTCTATATAAATATAGTCTTGACTGAAGAACATTGTAGTATCTACAGTCTTAGTCTATAGCATTATTATTACAAGAACACTGTTTGCTACTTAATTACAATACATAAATTTTTCTCATTCATTTTCTTTTTCCATTCTACATACAGTGATAATGTTGACTGTTCTTGTGTTCAGGCAATGGTATTCTAATGTCAGCTAAGTCTGTTTACATTTTTGTTTGCATTTTTATCTCATGTTCTTAGTGAATTTATTGATATTGTTTGCTTATGGAATATTTTATCTTTTGTTTCTAAACCTTTTTATAGTTAACGGAATGCTGGATTTTTCAAATTTCCTTAAGACTATGAATGATGGCTCTTCCTTGGTCTCCCAGGATCCAGGTAAAAAGAATATTTGTCCACAGTATAAAAGAATGATTTTTGAGACCAGTTGATTTTGAGGTGAGGGTGCATATAGTATCATTTCTCAGAATTCTCTCCCTTTTTTAACCTCAGTTGTCTGGGTTGGAAAAATTACGTTTTTTTTTTTTTTCTTTTCATAAAAGACATGAAAAAACCTGGATTATTGTCACAACATCCTAACTTTTTATTACCAGTCTCTAGTTTTATCTGCATAAAGTTGCTACATTAATTCTGTTAAAACACTGTTTTTTTGTCATACCATTTTCTTGCTCAAGAATTTATATATATGCTCTCCCTGTTACCAAGTAAATGTAGTTTGAGCACTTATGCTAAATTTTCCACAAAATCTTTCCCAGGCAAAACCCCATACTCCAGTCAATCTTCAATCTCTGTATATGTCATTCTTATGTCTGTGGTTTTGTTCTTTCATGTTTGTGTGTATGTATTTCTTGTTGAAGTCTCACATTTCTTTTCTGTCCTTGATAGTGCCTTCTTCATTCTGTCAGGAATCTGCTTGTATTTCTCCCTAAAAAAATTCAGATACTTATTGGTCTCCTAATAACTTAGTTTATATTACAAATAAATTTTAAATATAGTGATTAAAAGTATTCATGTTAATGATAGAAACACTATACTATTTCCAAAAATTTGAGATCTCTGGTGTTCATGACCCAATTTTAGAATTTCCTTGTTTCTTCGTCAGATAAGATTAAGTTCCTATACTCAGTCCTAATATTTTCTTAAAAACAGGAACATGTGCTATAATGGTCTTATTCCTGGAAAAGCATGCAAAAGACAAGAGAACTCTTAATGTTTATTTATTCATACATGCAATAAATGTTATTAAATGACTGCCATAGGCAGTAATGAACAATATAGATATAATTGTTTGATTTGGTTGCTTCCTTTCCACATTATCTGCTATGTCATTGGTTTTCTCTTGGTTCTACTTGGTTTCTGACTTAGCTTTTTTCTGATTATTGATTTATATGTGTGAATTCCCAAGTATGATCTACTTATTAAACCAATACCTAGAATAACTTATTTACTTCCATATATTTCTTGGTATTTCAAGTCCTGGTTTCCTATGTTGACCCTATTTTTTCTTTTTGTGGTCAAAGTGTTAGGCAAGTAATCAAAAACTCATGAATTTGTTTATCTTCCTTTTAAGATATCACACATAATAACATTTTATTTTTATAAAATATGCAAGCAATATATATGTATAAATATGTGAAAGACCTTAAATTTCTCCTAACTTGTTACAGTTTAATACTGACCTTAGAATCTTTTTCTTATACTGTTATGAATGTATACACATGCTTATGTAAATACATACTTTCTATATGTTTTGCCAAGGCAAAATGAATTATTGTTAGGAGAGGAGGATCAAAGGACATAATCTCACAGAAGATAATAAAAAACACCAAGCATGATGTTTAGAGTGAAGAAATCACCCCAGAAAATACAGGGAAAATATAAATATCTTTAAGAGAAAGAAAAGTTTTAGTATCTTGTATTTTATGAAATGATATATCTTTTTGTTTATATTTCTCAATTATGAAATTTGTTAACTTTTAATATAATTATTATTCATTTATGTAACTTTTTCATTTTTATGTTTATTTTAAAAACTGGGTTGTTCATTTTCATTGATCTGTGGGAGTTTTCATATTCTTGCTGTTGCTAGTGTTTTCATTGCTTTATGGAGGAGAGGAATTTTCCCCTTTGCCACTTTTTGCTCATTGTAATGAGTGAATAAGTAATGCCTGGCTTTGCTTACTTGGTTTTGCTTATTATGCTTTTTGTACCTCGAATTCCAAGAAAGTGTAGTTGGACCATAAAGTGTTTTTCTGTTAGGAATTAATTATGGAAATTATATACATTTTTTATCAGGGTGAATTAAGAGATGCGGTGGTTAGAGGAGAATTTGAATTTAGCTGTTGGATACAGCTTTTAATCTGTTTAATTTTTTTTTTTCTTGCAGCATGGGGGATCGAACTCACAGCCTCACACCTGCCAGACAGGTGCTTAAGCCACTGAGCCAAACTCCCAGCCCTAGTTTTTTGAGGCAGGCTCGCACTTTGTAGCTCAGGCCGGCCTTGCGCTGGCGTTGTAGCCCAAGCCGGCCTCGAACTCACAACGCTCCACCTACCTCAGCCTCCCGAGTGCTGAGATTAAAGGCGTGCGCCACCATGCCCGGCTTTTAAGAAAGATATTTTGTGAAGAATTCCATTAATATAAATATTTCCTTCTATGGTATTTTCAATTCATTTTTGACACTAACGACTGTTGGTATAATGATATTAAAGTTCTATAGAGAAATAAAAACCTTATAGTAGTGGTTAAGCCACTGCCAGACTCTTTGAAATGTGATAAAACATGTGAAAGGGAATTTCATATTTCTGCCATTCTTTTCTTTTACATTATCTTTTCTAAATTTCATTTTTAAGGAATTCCTCCAGATTTTATATTAAGTTGCCTTACTATTGTGGAGGATGCCACTGATAATTAAAAATTTTAACTAGGAGGTAAGTATAGTGTAATGATTAAAAGGATGTATTATATATTCAGATTGCTAGATTAGTAATTTGGCTTTTCTATTACTAGTGGTGTAATCCAAGGGGCTTCCTAGCCCTAAGTTTCCTTCTCTATAAAGTAAGGATAATAATTTCTATTTTATAAGCCTATTGTGGGTGATTGAATAAGGTAAGTCATAACTTTTAGTACAATGCCTGATACACAATTAATATTCAATAAATGTCAGCTATTATTAGTAAAAATTAGAATTTATGCTAGAAATGTGACAAAAATTAGGTAAATACCTACTTATAGGTAAACATCTGGAAAACCCCATGCCTACATAAGGTTGTTTTCCTCTGTTAAGTTATTGACATTATCAGCTCCTTCTAAGGAAAAGTTGTTGATATTCATGTTACAGTAATTTATTTCTTTATTATTTTCGCAGTATTCCAGGATACTTTGAAGATTTTTTGTAGGATAAAAGGTGGTCGAGTTGCCATTGATGAATTGGTTGCTGTTTTGGATAGCATGGATATCCCCATAACTTCTGAAACATTTCAGGAAGTGATAAAGAATACATATGTTGACAGTGAGTTACTTGAATTTTGAATATTGATTTTGTAATTCATTCTTTGCTTCTCTGTGTTTTCACTCTTGATCCTTTTGCCACCAACTCTGTTTGTGTTGACAATAAAAGATAGTCTAGAAAACTTTAAATGAAAAACTTTTGTATTTGTTATATTTTGGTACGTTTGGTGAAAGGATAAGAGTAAAATGGATTTTTAAAAATTTTCAGACTTATCTCTCTTTTATAGTCATTTTCTTTGTCTTGTGGATTCAGTGTTAATGGCATTAACTCTACAAGTAAGGAGATGTAAATATTTTGAGTTCTCAATTCTGCTATGTAGTTCAATTAAAATCTCATTATGCTATTTAGTTATTATGTAGTGTATTGATTTCTTTAAACATGAATATATTTAGTAGATGTTTTGTATTATGTATTTATATTTGGCTAATGGATGTCCTACAGTAATGGATTATGGTTATGCAATTGATCATTCATTTAGTGAGTCAGATAGCTATTTAGTGTCTACTGTGCCTTAATCTATATTGTGATACAAAGGTGAATTTGTTAGTCATCTTTTATGTTGTGGAGACAAAATGCCAGACACCCACAGTTTAAGAAGAAGTTTAGTTTGGCTCATCTTATCTGGCTCCAAGCAGAAATATCATGATGAAAGGACATGGCAGTAGAAATCTGCACACTTTATTGTGGCCAGGAAGCAGAAAGCAGAGGAAGAACATGAGGGAGGGCCATGGCCCAGATATAGATAGTTCCAGAAGTCATGCCTCCATGACTCACCCATATATACCCAGAAGTGTGCTTTACTAATTGTATGGGTGTCTCTCAAGTCAGTAAAGTTCATAAGATTAAACATCATATTTCACCTCTTATTAATTTGACATTTAAGCACATTCACCTTAAGCCATGCTTGAGCTCCAAATAGAGATAATAGCAAGGTAATAATTCGCCTAACAGGATGTAACTATCCTGTAGACTGAAAATACACATTAGAAATTATCCTTTCTCAAATTCTCAGCAGTTTCAGCATTATTCAAAACTCCAAATGCAAAGTCTATTCTGAGACTGAAGACAATTCTTAGCTGTGAGCTTCTGTAAAAATCAAAGACAAGTTATATAAACTGAAGATACAGTTGCACAGGGTAAACATTTCCGTAATGAAAGGAGGATTGGGGATAGAAAGGATCAGGTCAAAGCAACACCAAAACCCAGACGGGCAAATATTAAATCCTGCAGTTCTGTATCCATCATTTAGGGAACATGGTGGTAAGATGTGAGTTCTGATGGTTTTGAGCAGCCCTGCCTCATGGCCTTGCCTGTTGCTGCCTGTACACCTCTCTTAGACTGGCTGTGCGTGATGCCTGCAGCTTCCTCAGCAGACATTTTGTGTTCCTGGCATCTCCATTGCAGCTTTAACTTCAATCTTGCAGCTTCTCACATTGCATTCTTAAGGGCTTCTTGCAGGAACTCTGAGGCTGGGACACATTATCTGGCCTCCCAGGGCTTCCTTTGAGCTCTAGATTGAAGCCTCCATGACCTCCTAACTCTTGGCTCGTGTTTCCTGTACAACCAGCATCATGTGGAAGATGCCAAAGTCTATTGCCAGCTCACGCAGAAGCCAGGCACTGCTAAACCATGATTACAGTAGCCTCTGTGTGCCTAGATGGATAACATGGTGAACGAATTCTGGGAAACCAGTTTCCTAGGTCAACCCTTCTTGAGCAGGGAATCCCAATGACACTCTTCTCAAATAAGATGTTTATACTTGCAGCCTTGATTCTGCAGTGGTTGGGGTCTTGCTGTTTCCTGAGATGCCCTCAAAGCAACTTTCTTCTTATCCCAATTCAAAGTACTTGGTTTTTAATGCTGCTAATCTCCCCAGCAACTATTCCTCTTTGGTCCTATCTTTACATGTGCTTGTTTTCTAACCAAACTAAAAGTTTTTCAAATCTTTGTGCTCTGTTTTTGCTCCTGATTTTCACTAGAAATCTGGCTAAGAGCAGCCAGTAGTACACTGTTACAGCCTGAACATTGAGGTGCCTTGGAAGTTTCTCTGTCAGATAAATTAGTCTTTCGTCTTTAAATTCAACCTCACATGGAATTTTAGGGCATGGATAAATTGGAGATAAAATATTTGCCAAAGTATAACATGCATGGCCTTTAGTCTAGTGCTCAATAGAGTCCTCATTCCTATCTAAAACCTCATGAGTTCAGTCTTTACAATCTTGTTTACAATTCTTGTTGACATTTGGGTCTTCTGAGCTCCCATTAGAATTGCCCATCAATCTATGCTTATAGTATTCTAGGACTTCTCTAGTCTGCATCTCACAACCTTTCCAAATACCTCCCACAAACCAGTTCCAAAGGTTTCTGAAATATTTAATCAGGTGTGTGGGGGCAGTGACTTCATTTCTTTGGTACAAGTTTTCTTTATGGGGCAACTTTTCCATTACTGGTAGAAAATACCTGACACCCACATTTTGAAGGAGGAAAAGTTCAGTTTGGCTTATGGTTTCAGAAATTTCAGTTCATTTGCAACTATCTCTAAGGCAGAAATATCATGGAGGAAGGGAATAGCAGTGGAAACTTGCAATCCTCATGTCAGCTGGGAAGCAGAAAGCAAGGGGAGAGTACAGGAGGGGAAAGGACCATGACCCAAGTAGAATCCCCAGGACCACACCCTTATGATTCTCTCTATCTTATCAGATGTTGTCCTTATCTCCTGGGCATCTCTCAAACCAATCAGGTTGACAATTAAACATCACAACGAACAAGGGACATTTCTTATTCTGAGGGAGCTTACCTTCTAGTGGCAAAAGAGTTAAGTAAACTGAAAATTATAATGTTCCATGACAATTAATTATCCTTAAAGAAGCATGCAAAGGTGCTAATACATACTGGAAACATGCAAGGAAAGATTATCAGAGGAGATGATGTCTGATCTAAATCAGTTGAGATTAATTGGTTGAAGGTGTGGGTGAAGGGTGAGAAAGACATTTTAGGCTGGGGTAAAAGTTTGTGTAAATATGGCAGAACAGTAATCACACATGGGATTCTTTTTTTTTTATTTAAGAGAAAATGGACACAGAAAAGAGAAACAAAAAGCAAAAGAGACTAACAACAACAAATCTGATACAATAACATTATAGGTTTACAAAATGAGATGGTTGTAATTTGACAATAGTTGTATTATTGCATATCGTTACCTTCAAAGGGGTTGTTCAGATTAACAGATATAGACATGTAAAATTGATCTAATCATATGAGTATTAACTTCTCTTTCAATAGCTAATGCATTTAGTAATATAGTCATTTTAACTATCTTATGTATACCTATTTAGAAATTTATGTCTTTTTCCTTTTCCCTTCCTTCTTTCCTCCTTTCCCCTTAGAATACCTCTTGTTATCTTTAAAATAACTGCCCATATCATCAGGCCTAATATAATTAAACAAAATAGTTCAGAATAAAACCAATAAAAAATAAAACAATGGTCACAGAAAAGAGAAACAAAAAGCAAAAGGGACCTACAAACAACAACAACAAATCCAATACTGTACCATTATAGGTTTACAAACTGAGATGATTGGAATTCTACAGTGGTTGTAACATTGTATATCATTACCTTCAGAGGGGTTGCTCAGATTGACAGATATAGACATGTAAAATTGATCTAATCATATGAGTATCAACTGTTCTCTCTCTATAGTTAATGCATTTAGTAGTATAGTCATTTTAACCATCTTCTGTATACCCAAATATAAATCTATGTCTTTCTCCTATTCCCTTCCTTCTTTCCTCCTTTCCCCTTGTAATACCTCTTATTATCTTCAAAATAACTGCCCATACCATCGAATCTAATATGATCAAACAAAATAGTACAGAATAAAACCAATAAAAAATAAAACAATGGAAGCAATACATAGTAATACAATGTTAATTTCTATAATGCCTCATGTTATCTTCTAAGCAGTTGCCTATATCATCTGTTATAATACAATTAAACAAACAAAAATAGGTTAAAATCACTCAAAACAGAACAATGAAAGTGTAGCTTGCCCGCAAGCCACAATCCGCAGGGTAGTACCTGGAGGGGGAATGGGAATGAAACAGGGACAGGAGGAGAGAGAAACGAGACAGGACGAACAATTCCGATCGAGTCTCATTTATTAAAAGGTGTGTATATAGCATTTATAGAAGAGGGGGCGGAAGCTGTCATCCTGTGGGAAGTGTCATTTCCGGGTGAGGCTGGAGAGGATCCTGGGAAATGTAGGCTGACGCACCGGATGCCCACAGGCGAGAAGGGCTGGGCGGCAGCTGTGAAGCTTTACTGCTCTCTACATGAAAGCAATACAGGGTTTCAAAATAAGGTGATCAAATATCAATAAAGGTTACCCTAATATATTTTGTTATCTTTGAAATAGCTGTCTATGTCATCATATATAATAAAATTAGGCAGGTCGAGGTAGAATAAGATCAAATTAACAGCTCATTGAAAACAATACTGGACTCAAATCCCGATGATGGATTATTCAATTGTCTGCCCCGCTCAGTGATATCCCTGTGGACTTTTTTTTCTCTCTCTAAAATGTCCTTCAGTATTCTTTGTAGGGTTGGCTTGGTTGTCATAAATTCCTTTAGTTGTTCTCTTTCATGGAAGTATCTTGTTTCTCCGTTGATTTTGAAAGATAGTTTTGCAGGGTACATCAATCTGGGTTGGAAGTTGTTTTCTTTCAGGGTTTAAAATACTTCACTCCAAGCTCTTCTTGACCTGATGGTTTGTGTTGAGAAGTCTGTTGTGATTCTGATGGGTTTTCCTTTGTAGGTGATCTGTTTTTTTTCTCTAATAGCTTTTAATATTCTGTTTTAGTGTTGACTTTCTGGGGTCTTGATTATTATATGTCTGGGTTTAGGTATATTTTGGTTATGTTTAGCTGGAGTTCTATATGCTTCACTTATCTGAAAGTCACTTCCTGTTCCCATGTTTGGAAAGTTTTCTGAAATTATTTCTGTAAATAGCTTTTAATTTGATTTGTATTGACCCCTGCTTTCTCACTCACCTTTTATTCTTAAGTTATGTTTCTTTGGGTTGTCTTGCAGCTGTTGTATTGTTACTTCCAGGTTTCTTGTTATTTTTAAGAGATCTTTCCTTTCATGATCACAAGCTGCAAACCTGTCTTCAAGGTTTGAAAGTCTATCTTTAGTTTCCTTCAGGTGGCTTTGCCAACTTTAATTGGAGTTTTTGATTTCCTGGTAATCTCTTTCAATCTGTTTCATATATTCTAAATCTTTTTTGTATTGTTCATTCCAGGTTTCCCTCGTATTCCTATGCTCCATTTTTTCATCTATGTCTCCTTTAGAGATGCCTAGCAATTCTTTTATTATGTTTTTCATTTCTTCTTTTAGTTGAGTTAGTATTTCTGTTCTAATTTCTTTTATAGCCTCATGAAGTTTGTTTACTTCAGGTGTCATCACCTCAGAGACTTCAGTTGTGGGACTCCCAATCTCTTCTGCGTTTGCTTCTCCTGGGTTTGTTCTGCTTGGATTGGAGACCAGAGACTGCCTTTTGCTTCTTTCTCTTGACATATTCCTGGGTTGTTCTGGATAAATGTGTGTGCTGTTACAGTGCTGTCCGCTGCCTTTCCCCAGTCTGCCACCTTTCCCCAGTCCACCTCAGCTCCCTGATGTCTGGCACAGTGCATGGGGTGGGGCCGCCGCCTGGGAACCTGGGCTGGTTATCCACGAATCCTCCACTATCACCCCTAGGGTGCGCATGGAGCCATGGTCTCCAGACCGAGCTGGTCACCCGCCGGGACCCTCCGGGGCTTGGCTAGAGCAGTTTCCACAGGACTGTGCCCAACTAGGAGAGGCTCTGGCCCCAAAATGACTGCCAGTCCCTCGCTCTCCCTCGTGGGAGGTTGGGGTTTGCTGCACTCACCAGTTTAGCCCTCCAGGTCTGCTTCCCTTGTCCACTGCTATGCTCCTCAGATGCTGCCTCTTGGCCGAGGCCTCCAGGGTTGCTGCAGCGGCTGCAGCTGCAGGACTTCAATTGTGCATCCCCAGGTTCCAGCAACTCCTTTCACAGAATGGGTCCAGCTCCAGGCAGAGACGCCGCCAGGCACTGCCCCCCTTGCTGAGTGTTTCTTTTTACTCTTTCTGTGGGCTTCAATTCTCGATTTAAATTCTTCCTGGGTCCATAGGACCCATCTCCCTCTTTCTTGTCTTCCCCATGTTGCTATATTACAGCATCTGGACTGTATCTTTCAGGGAGGCCGCTTACCCTGCTGTTTACCGTTCTGCCATCTTGTCGAGAATCCACACACGGGATTCTTTTCAGTGGGCTTCATTGTATTTTTAATTTTTAGTGGTGACTTTATAGTGGACTTTTGGCTAGTCATGTGTGGTCATGATATAAAAGGAGTGTATGGAGTTCTATTATGTTGTTATATATAATGGGTTCTGGGGTGGTGGACGTGAATGGAGGGATATACTGAAGTATGAAGATGTCTGTAAAATGGACATTTTAAAGACTAATTTGAAGCTGTTATTAAGCCATTTTGAGGGCAACAGAGAAACTCATAAGGAACTACAGAAATCATACAGAACTGTTGTGGCGTTTTTAGCTTATGAATTCTGGTCTATGTCTCTAAGTCTCCTGCTTTATTTGGGGAGCTAAACTGGACAAATGCTACTAATTTCATAATATTATTGTAGGAATTAAACATAAGCATTTATCATAGTGCTTGGTACCATGAACAGACTCAGGAAAGGAAACCTGAGTCACCCTTGGCAAGTCTGTTTTTCTCTTCTCCACATGCATTCATTATACAGTTCTCTTATTTTAAATGCCCGTGTATCCTGAAGGTATTTCTGTCTCCCTACCTTAGTCCAAATTAGTACAACAGTTTCTTGGGATCATTGCAGTTCATCCTCACAATTATGACCATGTCTACTTTTATCCCCTTTATCCTGCAAACAATAATCTTTTCAAAGCACAGAAACTAGAATTAGGAAGCAATTGCTAATCAGAAGGCTATTTATCATCAATTTGTTTTGGCACTTACTTGGTTTAAGTACATTCTTGCTTTGGAGTAATTTAAAAGTCTACAACTGATATATCTACATTTACCT
>RJWM01029531.1:0-24367 GCA_004363535.1 Dasyprocta punctata
TGTTTTCTATTTTTATCTATTTCATAACATTTTTAAATATATAGGACTAAGGTAATTTCCTTACATTACACATTATCACTACAATTTTCTGCATATACAGTGGGTCACTGTATGTTACATTTCCTAATTTGTTACAGTTTGTGGATTACTCAATTTACTGCAATCTTCCTGACTTTGTTAAGAAACAAAACAAAACAAACAGAACCTTCAGTGTCTTGAAAATGTGTATTAGAAGTGTATTTAGGCTAAGTGTGGTGATGCATGACCATAATCCCAGCACTCAGGAGGCTGAGGCAGGAGGATTACCAGCCTGGACTACATAGTTCAAGGCCAGCCTGAACCACATGATGAGACCCTGTCTCAAAAAAAAAAAAAAAAAAAAAAAGTCTCTATATTTTGCTTCTTTATCTTGGAATACTAGTATTTCTTCATGGACATGATGACTTGCATGTTAGTCCACACACACACAAAATAATAAAGCCTTTAAATCCTGGGTAAGGGTTGATTACAGATTCTAGTTAAGGTTGTTCTGCTGGACATCGGTTTGGGTCTGAGTCTAACTCTCCAGGATCCATGTGTGGAAGGGGAGAAATTCTTAGTCTTGAAAATGTTTCACCACATCAAAAGGAGATGCCGGGAACAGGAGAGAGCAGGAACAGGAGATCCCGGAAGGAGCGACCTCCTCAGGCACGCAGGGCTTGCTGCCTTCTGTCTTAGCGTGTCTCCTGGAGTGTGTGGCTGCCAGCAGTGAGTCTCTGTGGGGTCCCTGGTGTCGGCTTGGGATGTCCCATCTCCTCAAGTGCCAGCCATGGCTGAGCCTCTGACTGTCTGGCTGAGTCTCCTGCTTCCTGCTCTAAGAAGGATCCAAGTTCAAGTCAAGAATAAACTTTGCCAAATGCATGCTCATTTTCTGGCTTACAGCAATAAGAATGCTCATTGCCAAGGTTGAAAATGCACTCTCAGATGCCCCAGGATTCATCTTATTAAATACCCATGGCGTTCTGCAGGGATCTGGTCTGGAACATCCTCCAGATCTGAAGGGAGGCACAGATTTATCATTTTAAGATGCACTCTTACACCCTGCGCAGCAGTCATTTGACTCGTGTGACATAGAGAGCCAATCTTACCCAACTGCAAATCTTAGTTTTACTTTCTGTACAATTTTAATTTCTTTTGATATTTTAAGAGGAGACGGGGTAAGGATTGGCTAGAGAACAGTTTGTTTGAGGCCTAAATTGAGGTTGTCATCTCAGTAGACATATCTATTTTCCATTTGATGCACAAATATTCTTACATGCACATTAAGTTTTCAAAGACATATTTTCTACAAAGGTTCTAGCAGCACAAGCGTAGAGATAGATTTAAATTTTAGAAATTCCTAAAATATCCTTATGTAAGCTAGCAATACTCAAACACTGATGCTGAAAAAGTATTGTATAAGGCATGTTGATTATCAGGAAAGATGTATATTAAGTTTTACATCATTTTTCTTCATTATTTCCAGCCCCCTATTACTGTAACAATCTCCGAACACCTAATGTGTTACAACATAAGTAAATTTGTTTTTCTTTTTTTTTTCCTACTTGATAAAATATAGTAACCAGTATTGATTTGATTTCACATGCAAAATCTGATGGAAATATGACTCAAAGTTTAGAACCAAATGAGAAAGAAAGATTTGTATAGTCAAGAATTTATATGGTAAAAAGAGACCTGAATGTGGAGGACCTCTATATGTGCTGAATTTGCTGTAGAATAGCCGAGAATTGAAATTGTCTGCTAGATGTCAGCTTAGAAACATCCTCACTAATAGCAGGATTAGCGGGAGCACGTGATTCTATGCCGGGGCTTGAAGTCTTGTTTCTGTTTCTCCTATAAAAAGCAACAACGGTGCTTTCACTCAACCTGAACTTATTAACCACCTGTATCAGAAAATGGCTTGGCCACCAAAAAACACCATGATGAATAGAAAACTCCTTTTCCTTGAACCTTACCAGATTCCTAAAATGTGAAATATACCACTTATACTAGCTAATACAGTAAAGATGGTATATATTAAAGAATGAAATTGATAGGAACGAGCGTCCCCTATCGTCCACATACAAACCCACTTGACTTGTAATCCAGGTCCTACAAACCCGGCACACCGATTTTCCTGCATTACAGAGAGACTCTGCAAATTAATTCATTCTGAACCCTTTTTCTTATGGAAGGTTCCAGGAGACTGGAGGAATGTTAATGGCGAGCTTTTCTGTGTCTATTAGGCCTCTACTGATAAAACAGAAAATGGTAACTACAGCTAATCAAAGTTTACAGTGGATGAACTTGGTGTCTTGTGTTGGATTCAAGCTTAGCCCTTCCTGGGTTTGCGTGTGTCGGACCGAGTTCCCCCAGAGAATTCCTCCACAGGCTCTGCGCTGAGAGGGGAGCCGGCAGCCTTGGTCCTGGCCACCTCACCCCCAGCCCTGCCCGTGCTTCTGGGTCCACTGTCAGGAGCTGAGCTGTGAGACGCCCAGACGGATGACTCAAACTGGTAGAGAAAATTAAAGTAACAAGGAGGGCTCGACTAACCACCGTCCTACACCAACAGGCCTAACAGGGAACTGGTCACCACGGGTGCTGTGTTTTCCCCGGGAAGACCACTGATCTGGGGACAAGCACTTCAGCTCAGTGGAAAACCAGCTCCCTGCCCAGGAAGCGCTGGGAAAGGAACCCGCCCTGCACTGCCCTGCAGTTCGGTTGGGGAAGGCGCAGAGGGCGAGGAAGAAGGGCAGAGCATCCGCCCTGCAGGGGCCTGCGCCAAGGGGCTTCGCAGTCACACACAGCGTCCCCGCCCGCTGTCACACACAGCGTCCCCGCCCGCTGTCACACACAGCGTCCCTGCTCGCTGTCACACACAGCGTCCCTGCTCGCTTAAAGACAGGAGACTTTACAAATCTTATTTTTCATCCTGCAAATGACATTTTAAACCTGCTCTCCAAACTTTACTCATTGGACTGCACTGAATTATTTTGTTTTCTACATTTCGGTGCATCTCGTGAATCGTGTGCTCCTTGTGATTATAGATTTGAATAATCTTTCCCATTCTAAACAATTGCTCTCCGTCTTTTGATTCCAACCATTGCCTAATATTAATTTTCCCGAGTTCTCTATTTCTTGCTCAAATTATCTTTCTGAATTCAGTACTACGGCTATTCACTCAGTCATATTTTCTGGTACCCTACATGAGCTCTTAAATCAGTTCGTTGAGAATGAACTTATTATTCATTGTTCTGGAAGCTAGCTATTATTTTTCTGCTTTAAAATTCTTCTGTGATCAACCTTGATCTAAAAACTGTAGAAAAATCATTGATTGTTTCCAAGATTTAGCTATTGCAAACTGTGCTGCTATAAACGTGGATGTGCAGTATTGCTATGGTGTGAGGGTTTTAATTCTTTCAAGTAGACATGAAGAATGGGAATAGCTGGGTCAAGTGGGACTTCTAATCATAAAATGTAACAATGAACTAATTTTTTAAAAAAGAAAAGTCATTGGCTAACTTTATCGCCACTTATCATAACCATTATTTACCAAGTGTTGAATATGTATACTAAATAGTTCTTGACTCTTTGTTCCAAATGACTTTTGACTCTCTTTCACCCAGTTTTAGTTTCTTTTTGTTTTCTACAAATGACAGGGTCTTTACAAAAACATGTGTCATTGAAAATCATTTTAATATTAAAATATGTGTCTGTGTTGTGTTCCAGCCTGTAAATTTTTATTTTTCTAAATTACCAACTAACTTTGAAAGCAACACATTGAGCTTTCAATTTTTTAAATAATTGGGTACTTTTAGTAATATATATTTGCAAACTCCACTTCTTGACTAAAAAGTTTTGTCTTATTCCTTTATCCAGTGTTGAGTTGCTAACAACCATGAGAGTCAAGTTGAAATATTACCCTTCACTCTTTCTCAAGGAGCACACAACCTCACCATACTAGCAATTACCATAGCATTCTCCATGTGGCTAGTAGTATATCTTTTATCAGATTTTGAGTTGCTTAAAGATGTGTATTCCTTTGTCCCACAGCCCTCCTTATGCCTAATACATCAAAAAAGCTAAACTATGATTTCTCCTAAAATATTAATTTAAAAACAATGATAGTAAGATCACTAATATATTTGGAAATATATGGATAGAATTGAGACATTTCAGTAATAACTTCCTGGAGTAAGTGTTTATTTTCCCTCCCTTTGAAGTAATACTACCTTCTACTGTCATCTCCCAAGAGTTTAAGTATACACATTGGTCCCCATAAAGTGTCACATGCAGAATGGTTTCAACCTGTTTCCTGTCACCTAGAAAATTAAATTCCAATGCATATGCTTCGTTCCTGAATTGATTCGATTTGCAGAAAAAATTTCAAAATAATTCAAGTTTAACAATGTGAGGAAATTTAGCATATTATGTAAAATATTTTAGCATGTCAGATTTATTCTCCCACAGTATAATTTGTCTGCTCAATGAAGCATGAAAAGGAATGATACTTGTTCGCTTTGATAGATATACATTTCTTCCCATTATATAAATTCTTATTTCAGAATCTAGACAGAAGTGGTATAGAAAAGTGTAGTTTTAAATATCAAAATTGTCTGCAACAAATTTCCATTGCATGTCAATAAATTTTTTAAATGTTGTACTTAAAATAGTAATAATGCAAGCGTTGACAATGTTAAAATTTTAAACACATGGCAACCTTAATTAGACTACTCCTTCTCACCTGAAATTATGCAAAAACTAATTTTTAAAAGTGTAAATTAGTGTCAAGTGAAAAATGTTTGGAGCTCCTATGACCTTTAAAATGTAATAAAGTGGCATATTAAAAGGAGTACTTTATGTAAATCACTTTTTCAATTCACTTAACCAAACCCCCAAAAACAATTTAGTATGTTTAGAGTGTTCAAAATCTGTTAGGAATGACTAAATTTAATTACTTCTAAATTGAAGGTTAAGTCTAGTTGACTTAATAGTCAACCAGTTTGGAGTAATGGGAAGTACACTAAGTAATGGTTACCTGTGGGAAATTACCTAAACTCTTTGACTTACTCATGTGAATCCAATATACATGCATATAAATATATATATAAATATATATATACATGCATATATATATATATATATATAAAGGAAGAAGGAGAGAGAGAGGCAGAGATGGAGGACATTATGTGAGCTGTATTCTATTATATTATTCTATTATATTAGCTGTATGCTTGGGAACTGAATGAAGCATGGGAAATTGTCATTCTTCCATGATGTTAATGACAAACAGATGAATATGACGTGTAATAGCAGAGGCAGCATAAAATAGACATTTTTGTAGATGTCATACAATAAGAAATGTAGAATCAGATGGTAAACTGGATGACATGGGACCCACGCCACCTGCCATCAACCGAAAGCATGTTAGCTAAATATATCAGTTTGCTAATTAGAGATTAAATAATACTATCAAGAGTACATGTTTTCAGAATTCATAGTTGGAGATACATGTTTTCCTCAGGAAACTTTTTCAATCCTAACTCTGACTGTGTCACTTTAAGCAATTTTTTAACTGCTATGAACCTTATTTCAAATGATGTATAAGATTGGAAATAAAAACATAAGGCATTTCTTAGAAACAAATGAGGTAGTGTGTCATTATAAAGTACGAAAGAGAATACTTGCCATTTAGCAATACTTTATCAGTTATTAGCATTTGTTTATCTGTTTCCATTCATTATCATCATTCATACGTAGGAATTAGTGGAACTTTTGGATTTATCATTTGTAGAGAGAAATACTAGCATGTGAATCTATGTTTCATACTATTTTTATCCTGCCAAAGACTACACCAAAAGTGCAGTAGCAGTATTGCTCTTTTATTGCCTGCAAAGAGCATGAGTTTTGAAAATTTGAGGTATTCTTACCTGAAATACCAGATCAAGATCACTCACAAAAAGCACCTATATTTAAATTGCTGACTACCTATTTTTAATGATTGCACCCTTTCAATTACACAACCCTGAATTAATTTTAGAAGAAGATAGATTTTGGAAATGAATTATTTCATATTGGTATAAATATTTATCACTATACTTTTATTATTTATATTATTATGAAGTACACTTGTTATTTTCAATAAATAATATATTACATACCTTTAAACCAATTTTATTATGGAATAAATTTTAGAATATTTGCAACAAGAGCCAGGGTTATAACTCAGTGGCACAAGCACCAGTCTGACAAGTGCAAGGTCTTGAGTTCAATTCCTGGTACCCCCCCAAAAAATAAAGAAAAAAAAGAATATTTGAAATAATTCATACTCTATCATGAAATCATTAATTTTAATGTTAATGAAGCCACATGACCATTTTAAACATAATTTTGCCAAAAGTACATTTTTTTGTCTTTCGGTGGAGAATACAACAGTATTTCCTCAACTCATCTTTCAAATTTGACGAGTTTTGCCTTGCAACTAGTTGAGATAAAAGAACTGTTTTTATAACTATGTTGTCCTAAGCAAAGCACAGAGAAAACCTCTCTGACCTGCGGTCCTGTCCCAGGAGCAGAGTCTCTAGTGAGCTCCTGAGCGGACCCGTCTCCGCAGGGTTACAAAGCCTGGTCGGCAGCAGTAGGATTGCACAAAGACACTGATGGTGAAACAATTTCAAAACAAGAGAACATGATTTAAACTCCAGACAAAAATATTTTTAGGTAGTTTTAGGTGAACTTTTACAAAATACTCTTTTGGCTCATACACTTATAAGGGGAAAACACTATTTTTTCCCGTGTTAGTAATTTCATTGAGGGAAAACCTCAGATGTTGCTATTTTAAGTGATATCTAAGCCTTCACGCTATCTTTGCAGTACACATTTCTAATGAGTTTAACTCTTTCTCCATCTATTCCATTGGTATTAAGCACTGATCAATAATATGTAGGAATTTACTTTTAACAGACTTTGCTTTCAGCCATTGTTAAAGTGTCTTTAATTTTCAGAGGTTTTGTGCAGATGTTTACCCCAGCTTCATAACGTCTACACATAGCCACGCTTTCACTCCACATGGCCACATATGCATATTTTGTTTCATCAACAAAGATGCGACAACACTGAAAAATTTTACGCATTTCTAAGTGGGCGTTGGCAAGTAAGTGTTTCATATTTCTGAGCACACTAAATAATGCAGCTGAAAATCATAATTCTCATAAGTTTTTCACTTATTTGAATCAGTATTCACTTAAAAAACTTTGCTTCAGTGCTCTTTCATTACTTGATATTTCCACATCTACACAATTGCTCATATAATCTCTAACCCAGGACTCCATGATTTTCTGTCTCACAAATTCAGGCAATGACATTCTATCCATTTCAGACTAGGTTTAACAATCTCACATGCAGACTCAGTCCTGAGCAAAAAGAGAAACAGAAGAAAATTAATCTTTTTTAATTATTATTTAAGAGAAAAAAAGATACATATAAAAAAGACAAAAAGCAAAAGAGACAAACAAATGACTAGAGTGAATGCACAACAGTAACATTACAGGTTTACGAAACAGAATGATAGAAACTTGACCATGGTTGCAATATTGCGTATCGTTATCTTCAAAATGATTGTTTACATTAACAGATATAGACATGTAAAATTGATCTAATCATATGAGTATTAACTGTTCTTTCTCAATATCTAATACATTCAGCAGTGTGTTCGTTTTAGTTGTCTTACATATACATATATACAGATTTATATCTTTTCCTTTTCCCTTCTCTCTTTCCCCCTTTTCCCTTCCCAGTTACTTTTGCTCTTTGAGCTGTTTTTTACCCTTACATAGCATTTATTATAGATTTCGGATCATATATACTTTCTCAGTTTCTTACACTGGGGAGACAATACTATAATCTTATAATTATGATTAATATTATACTTGCACGATTACATAAAATAATAATCTCCAACTTATCATATAAATTGACGGTGCAGAAATAGGCATTACGAAGTTAATAAAAAATAGTTTAGTAATTATGAACTTACATGGTAAATTTCCCCAGATCCATTTTCAGTCATGCAATCATGTAGTTCTCCTGCACACTAGAGGACGTGCCTCGGCTCCAACCGCAGTCCTGGGGAAGGCAGAGATATTAAGTTGGAATTCAGACTGGGAAATTCATCAAGACAACCAGTTTCAAAATAGAAAGTTACAAACAGCTGGGGATGTAGCTGGGTTGGATTCCAGTTACTGTGGGAAAAAAGTTGTTTTGTGAAGAGTTGGTGGGAAATAAAAACAGAAAATTATAATTTCTTTTAGAATACTATGCACAATCATAGGACAGTCAGACTCAAACTGTTAGTCTTTTAAGGAGAAGGAAAAAGGAACTAATGTATTGAAAATGCAGTACACATTTTTTATTTTTATATTATTTATCAAATTAATGTATTGATATTAATGTTGATGTAGAAAAAATAGCTTCTATAATCTCAGTCAATATGCTATGTGCAAGGAAGGTAATATTCAATTTCTCATTGACTGTGCAGATAGTATGATTCCAGCACAACGGTTTCTTTCCTAGATAATAATGAACTCAACAGTGAATCGCATAGGTTTTAAGAATTATAATAAAAAACTATTTATTTTAGGTCTAACTTTAAAATAAATAGCATAAAATATTTTTATTAAGTTATACAAAAATTTTTCACAAAAGTGTCTTGTAAAACAGTTCTATAAAGTAATTTATGACCTTATGAAGTATGCACCAAAAGTTTATTTTATTTTTGATGAAATATATATATATATTAATATAATTTGATAAAGTACTGTCTTATAAGATTTTAGGTAGGAAAAGATTCAAACAAATGTAGTTTCTACCTTCTGGAGTCAAATGAGAATGTTTCTTCTTTCCATAGTTTAAGTACATTTTCCGTGTCTTAATTTTCTGATTTTCTAACACATAAACATTGCCCATATTTCTGAGGTACACCATGTGATAGTTCAATCCACATGTATAGACTGTATACCATTTAAATCAGAGTAAATATATATGTATATATATATATATATATATATATATATATATATATCTTCAACAAATGCCATTTATATATTTGTGGTGAAAAAATTAAATCCTTTGTTCTAGCTTATCAAAAAACAGACTGCATATTATTATTTTATATAGTCATTCACTGTTCAATAGAATATAAGAAATTCTAACTGGAGGGAGTTCCTAGGTCTTGTCAATGGGATTTTAAAAAACTTGTATTTCAATAATTTGCTATTTGTTGGTGGATTCTTTATGCTTTTCTGTACACATGATCATGCAAACCACAAAACTGACTTCAGGTTTGGATTGCCTTTTACTGTTTCTCTTGCCTGATTGCTCTGGTTGAGAATTTCTGCACTACGTTAAATAAAAATGGAAAAAATGGTATCCTTGTATTATACCAGATCTCAGAGAAAAAGTATTAAGCATTTCCTCATTCTGTAAAATATTTTCTTTTCAGTTATCAAAGGCAGTCTTTGTTATGGTGAAATATGTCCCTTCCCTACCTAATTTTTCAGTTTTTATCATAAAGCAATGTTAATCAAATAGTTTTATTTTTCTGAATCTTTTGAGATAATCTTAATTTTTTATTTTTCATTTTAATGGTATCGTGTATTTTCTTTTATTTTAACAACTAATTTTAGTTTAATGTTGAGTCTCCTAATTATAACAGTGTTACTTTTTAATCTGTGCTTTCCAGTTTTTCTTTGCCCTTTATTTTCTTTTATCTTTGGTATTTTTTTCTTACAAAAACTATAGACTTTCATGGAGTTGCAAAAAAACACAGAGGACTCTTGCACCCTTTGCATGATTTCCCCTAAATATAACATTTTGCTAAAAGGTACCATTATACACTTCCAACACTTCTACAACCAAGATATTTTCACTGACAAAATCACGCTATCTGTAGTGCAAGACACCGTCATCTTTACAAGGACCGCCGTGTTCCTCACTCCCGTCCCGCCCTCTCCTCTCTACCCACACTCCTACTGACAACATGCTTACCGTTTCTATAGTTTCTTCATTCCAGAAATGCGACGGAAATGAAATTGCAGGGTCTATATCTTTGATACTTGGTTTTTTTACTCAGCATAATTCTCTAGACTATATCCAATTCGTTGTACATATATCAATGTTTCATTCATTTAACTGCAGATTTTAAACATTAAAATACGTACACGTTGCTTCAGTTTTTGCATACTGTGAATTAAGCTGTTAGAAATATGCACCTGTTTTTCTTTTAAACATGAGATATTATTTGTTTTGGAGTAAAGGCCCTATGTTATATTTCTGGGTCTCATGGAAGGTAGTTATATGTTTAGTGGGGTTTTTTTTTTTTTTTGCTTGTTTTTCTTAAGTAAACTAAAAATATTCATAGAGTGATGCTATGTTTAGAAGAATACTTAAATGATTTTATTCCTGTACATGTACCCCATTCTTTGATATTACAACGGTATAATTTCATTTTACTTATTCTAGTGTGTGAATGTTTGTAGGTCACTGTGATTTTAATTTGCACTTTTCTAATAGCTTAATAATTTAACCTTTTCATGGAATTCCTTGCCTTCTCTATACTCTCTTAACCGAATTTATTCCTAATTTTTTACCAACAGTTTGATATGCTCTTTTGGGGAAGGAATGTGATGGATAATTGTCTAGATTAGTCCTATACAAATTGTCCAACTTAAACATTCTCAAAAGTAGACTTGAATGAATGCTTTGTGTACACAGCTAGCAATATGAGGGAACTGAATAAAATCACTTTCAAAATCAAAAGAGTTCTTATTCTTTGTGTTAGTGGCTTGTGGCTGCATGCAAATATTAAATAAAGCTTTCCTACATCTTGAGACAATTTTACTCTAACATTTTATAATTCCGAGACCTAAAAAAAATCCTCAAATAAAATTCCTGTTTATCAATATGTCAATTATTTTTCCAGATTCTTAGTATTTCCCACCTAAGGAAAAACCTGCAGTTATCTAGTTGCATTACTTTTAAAATGTAAACAATTTTATTTATGGTGTCATAATCTTTGAATAAAACACTTCCAATTTAGGTAGTTCTCATGCCATTTCTCTAGTCAAACCAACGGGCAGCACTTCTCAAACAATAACAAGCACAGGATTCTCCTGTCATGATGCTGAATAGAGGGACCCATGGAAAGCTGGAGACTGATCTCATGTGTGGGGCTAAAGCAAGGCCAGCCTTGAAAACGCAGAGAGGCCAAAACAAGCCAGCTGGACAAGCTGTTGCAGCTCAAGAAGGCCAGGGGCCCAGGCCAGCCAGGCAAACAAGTTGGCAGGCAGCGGGATTGAAATTGACCTTATCCTTCTGAGTGTATAAATAAACGTTCTGTAGTGGTTGAGCAGTTCCTTCTCTCCCATCAGGTCCTACCTGACCCCAGCTTTGTCTCTATTTTCTCATCCTCTCGTGGTCTTTCACCTCAAAGACCTCAAGAGTCACATGGGTCGCAGCAGTTGAGGGCAGAGCAAGTGGAAACAATCACCCCCCAGAGCTTCCTTCCTACTTTTAATTTCTTTTTCCTTGCTGCAGTGCTCATTTGGGACTGCGAACATTTGACAATTTACAGAGTTCTGAAAATGCTTGACTTTTCTTTTGGTTTTGTGTAAGGACAGGTACTTCGAGCTACCTATTCATCAATTTCCTGACACACACAACATTTTTGATACCCTAATAAAATAAGGTAATTTAACCTGTCTTATATACTTTGTGTACATGTAAACTATTAACTAAAAGTTTCAGCATAATTAACGTTATGAGTAATTTTTATAAGAAATAATATTTCTAGATTAAGAAAAAAATGTCCTTCCCCAGAAATCCCCATGTATCCCTCTCCAACAGTCTTCCTGCCTTACAAGAGGTAAGATTCTATGATTTTAATTTCTTTTATCATTTATGTTTTTTATATATGCATAGAATCCTAAACAGCATGGTGATTACTTTCTTTTACAAAGCACATTAACTTACAGGTCTCTAACAGCCCTTGTTAAATCAGCATACACTTCATAGAAAAATACGTAAAGTATTTCAGTATACCGAGAAAGCAGGGATGTCTGTGATACATATTTTTGGGTCATTTTCTTTTTTTCTTTTGCCCTAGCTGTGCCTTTATGTTGTGTGATGTTTCATTTTTTCTTTTTGTTTTTTAATGGTACCAGGCATTGAACTCATGACCTTGTGTTTGCTAGGCTGGCGCTTATGCCACTGAGCTAAATCCTCAACTCATTGTATTTCTTATATGTAACATATAATTTCTTTTCTTTTTATGCAGTCTTAAAAACATTGACATTTTTGAGGCAGTGTAACTCACTTTCATATTTGCCATTACTGATTCATTTAATAAACTCTCATCTCATATCTTCTTTCACCATTATTTTGATTTTCCTGTTTATCATTTTTCTTGCTATTAAATTAATATATTTTTCACATCTTCAGAATAAATTCAAAATTTTACAAGTTTATGGTAACTCATGAAATTTAACATTCATATATAATGAAATACAGAATTTTTTGACAGTTTTGCATTTGTTTGAAGAATTAACTAGAAGATACAATGTGTTTCATAGATTATCCTCTTTTATCTCTAATTTTATTTGTACCTAGAATTTTACTCTTTTTAAATACCAGGTTGTAGATACTATGATAACATTATATAATTTATCATAGAGATCTGTGTATATATTTATGTATTAAATGGCTAATTTAATTATTGCTGAAACTCTAAGAAAAAAACAGAACGTGGACGGAAGTCAAGGAATAGCCAGGGATATAGTTCAATGGCAAAAACAACTGCCTGGCAAGCATGAGTTCATGAGCTCGACCCCCCCACCAAAAACAAAGTCAAGGAACATGGGATTATGTCTAATACTATTAAGAGAAAAAGATGGCTTTGCCTCACTTCTCAGTATTCCTCTATGTTTAGATTTTATATGTTTGAAAAGTACTTTGTTTTAAATCAGTTAATGGTGTTGGCATTGCATTTCTTTGCTGTGATCAGAGTGGATTATAACTGATAGCTCCTCAATACAGAATTTTTCATGATAGCACAAACTAAGTTCTGACAATAGGGGTCGATGCCGTGCCCTCAGAGTGTCGAGTTTATTAAGCTTTGTTTATCTAGATTTTCCTTTTTCCAACAGTTGAACGACAGTCTCCTCCCCATGCTCTCCATCTGCCTTAATGTGGACCCAAGCAGAGGTGCGGTAGACACTGTGTAACTGCAGTATCTTCCTCTGTTGTGAAGTGAACCTAAGGCTGATTGGCAGAAAGAATGTTTCTCGTGAAATGAAATCTGCAGTACTTGTTATTCTGTTCAACTCTGATACCTATAATACCTTCTGAATATCTCTACACAAGAAATGAATAGCAACTAGGTATGGAGAAAGTGCAAGGCGCTTCATTATGTGCTCTGAAGCTACCATTTTCGGATGCGGCCCACAGGCCCTTCCATGACCTCGTGCTTGAGCCTTGTAGAATGTCCCCCTCACTGTCTGGATAGTGCACGTCTATTCAAACTTTTGTGTATATTTTTCAAGTGTGCACATCTTGGGGTTTTCACTTGGTGAATTTATTAAATCCTTCAGAATTACTCTCATAGCTGCAAAGTTAATTTCTCAATTGATGAGACAAAATTAACAAATCTTTTGTGTTGACAGGAAAAACTGAGATTAAAATATTCTTATGAATAAGACAGTATTGTTTATTAATTATTTAATATACATATACCTGCTAGTGGCTGAAGATGTAATCATACCTGGAAATCACATTTAAAGGAGATAGAAATCTTTACATACTAGATTTGAGAACAAAAATAAGACGTAGTTCATATAAATATGGAACCTTTTAACTTTTTATACACATAGAAGCATAGATGTTAATGTTTTATACATAATTCTTACACATGTATAGAAGTGTGACATTCTTTCATAAAGGTATACCTGGCATTTGTAGGGTTAGGAGTTACTAATCCCATTTCATTGTTAATGACCTGAGGATAGGGCTCCTCGTATGGTTCCTCTGATGAGTCATGATTCAGAAATTCCTGCCCTAGTAGACTTGTTATTGTGTACTTTACTTTATTCAATCTGAACTCCATATAAAATCACTATCTAAAGAACAAAGGCAAAGCAAAAGCAGTGATTTGTGTCTGAAAATCAAAAAGATAAAACTTTCCATGAAAGCTAAAAAGTTAGCAAACTGGTGATATACTTCTACAGACCTCAACTCTATTCATGTAACTCCGCATTCTTAAAAATTATAGAGGTGCATAATTAGAAATTAAACCTGAAATTCTCTTATCTTGGATTATAAACAACAACTTTAAATATTCAATTAGTTCTTAACAGAATGTGTCCACTTAGATGTATCCTTGTACAATTTTGGAATCTGCAAAGACACTGACTAAAGAAACAGAAATACTTCCACAAGTGATACTGATATTGATACAGTGCTGCAAGTGATGGCAGATCTCTTCATTTAACCAAACACACCTTCTAATCTCCCTTGACTTTGAGCATTAAGAACAGGGGAGGGGTATATGCTGAATGTATCACTAAAAGCATTTGGCATTACTTTATTAAAACATGACAATATTTAAAATAGCTGCTGAACACTGGTCAGCATCTGAAGTTCAACCACATGTTCTTCCGAAGGACACTTAGGATCCAGGTTGCCAGCATTCATCTTTGCCAACTGTTCAGGTGCCATCTTCTTTTTCTTCTGCAGGTTTGTTACAGCTCTCTGCTAATTCCAACATCTCTTTCACCATGGACTCAATGTGTTTAATGTTCACCATAGTCCAGATGGGCCACACCTTCCAATCAACTCTTCCTGTGCAATGATAGCATGATAATTAACTGTAATTTAGTTGTAACGTAGATTTAGTCCATAAATTATTGCCTGGATAGATGGTTTGTGTCAGTGACCCAGATCTGAATTTGTTTGTACTGTTTCATGCCCTAAGATTGTCATACTAGGATGGATTCATCTGAAAGCATCAATAACAAACTCCTTTCACACTCGGAATGGGATCCAGAGCCACTGCTTCAGCTCTCGCAGACATCAAAGTGCTGCTTTTTTGATAAACACACCAGAAAGCCAACGAAGCCAGGATGCTTGTGACGCCAGCCCACAAGCACTCAGCCCTTCCTGTTTGGTTTGCTTGGATATATCTAATATTTTGGCTTGGAACACTGGATCAACTTCCTCTACACTGACACCTGTTTCTGACTGTGAGGCATAACAAGTACATCGATCACACTGACGGCATAATCATCAATAAATACTCCAAACAACAGACCCATAACTTCCACTCAAACTCCAGCATAACCATACTCCTTCATTTTTAACAGTTCTGGAGAAGCACCAAACTTGTTCTGCTGTGTCCGATGCAGGAGAATCTGTAGACAGCAGTGGCCCTGGCCAGGCATGCCTCTTCTGATATTGTTTGGATAATTAAATCTCTGTATCTTGTATTCTGAGTAACTAATTTAAAGGTGACAATACCCAATGTATTAAACATTGCTACCCTCCAGTTATCTTGTTTTGAAATGTTTTATTTTTTTCTTTTTAAAATGAAATGAAATGAAAAACAATAAAATAGAGAAGTCTGTCCTTATTCCTGTTAAGTAACTACAGCTTAATGTGTTAAGAATTTCTTCTCATCTCTAACTTTTGCTAATTCTGGAAGGTATAATTTTCCCACGTATTTATTTTTCTCTGTCTACCGAAGGCAGCAGGTTGGGCGGGGCAGTCTGAACCCACGGCGACTTCTCCAGTGACTTGGCCAAGGACCAGGCTCAGACTTGCCTGGATGCGGCTCCGAAGAGTCAGCTAAGGTTTGGCCCAATTGCTTTCAGAAAGAGTGGCCTGAATCTTCACCGTGAAGCACTTCCAGGATTACTCCACACTTCGAATTCCTAACACACCTTTAAAAATCCTTTTAAACATCAATTATAAATTCATTGCATGTTAACATGAATAAAGCATTTCATTTAATATAATAATCTTTTCATAAAAATAGTGAAAAGCGGCTTTATTTTACATTTGCAAACCTTTTCAATGTCTGCCTTAATAGAAGACAACTAGATTTCCATCTGCTTCTGCTTTTAATTTGTCATGACAAAGCCTGTAGAAAATTCACTATGTACTCATAAGAGAACGACGGTGAGACAGGCAGATGGTGTTCTTTTAGCATGTTATAAAATTAGTTGTAAGCTTGCAGGGCCCTAGAAAGTTTAGACTCAGGATACACTGGACTGTGTTTGGAGTACTGCCATGGATTCATAAAAGTAAATCATGCTACTTATCTCAGATATATGTGTTGGAATAAGGGTTGGAACCAGTCAGCAGTTATTACTGAATCATTTTCAGGGACTTTTGCAGAAAAACACTACTGTTGCCCAGGGAAGCCTACAACTCCTGGGCTGAAAAGAGTTACTTTCCTCTGGATCTTGAGTAACTGCTACAACAAATATGTGTCATGGAATACAGGTTTTTAAATAATTTTTTAAAAAATAAAGTCTGGGTAGCTGCTCTTAAAACTGTCAAAGGTATTTTTAAAATTATATGCATGTATACTTTCCTTCCCACTGGGTTTTAAGCATAACAATGGTAATTTTTTTAAAATTTGTGCCTATAGCACAGAGTTGGTTCTATATAAATATTCTTATTATTTTTTGTTATTGCAAAAGATAAATTAAAAAGACTTTTAGTTCTATGTATTTTTTTAACTTCTTTATAGTTCTAGTTACAATCACTGGGCTAATGGTATTTAAGTGGTCAATGGATGGAAATTGTAAAATTATAATTTTAGTGAGAATTTCTTAAAATTAAAAAAATAAGCATAATTTTCTAAATGTTTATATCCTCCCATATAAAAAACAATAAGCATCATTTCTGCACTCAGATCATCCTGCCCAAGTTAAGTAAAATGCCCTGTGATTGCTTTAGGTCTAACTATTTATATTATCTTTGTTTCTAATTTGATCCTATGCAGTCTTTCAACAATACCAAATTTGTTTGGTTTGGCTTGCTATATCATTGTTAGCTTACTCTAGTGTCCACATTTCAGAAGAAATTTAACCGAATTTATTTTCAAGGTATAAAAAGAGCATTGCATTGATAAAGCACAAAAAGAAACCAAAGTTATTTGTGAAATGAGAAATCTATGCTTAGAAAACACAAAAGGTTGCAGTAAGTAATTGTCAGTTCTAGGATCCTTCTAAGTTATTACAAAAAAATTGCTTCAAGAAACAAAGATCGAATTAATATTTAACGATATCTATATATCATTATAACAATTGTTTTACATATTACTGTTCTCCTTTTCATTTTCTGTACAAAAAGCTACTCCAGTGTGAAACACTATCAACTTCATTTAAATTGACCCTAAATATTCATATTTTTATTACAAACAAATGTAAGCAAAACTAAATTGATTAGACAAACTAGGATGCAACACGATCTTCCACATCCAATGTTATGCTGGCTTCTACTGCATTGTGTTTTTGCACAGGAAACCTTACCCTTGGCCTCTTGCTGTTGGACTTTTTGCCTTACTTTCAAATAGCTTTGCGTATCTTTGAGAGCCAGTCTCAGTTAAATAGGTGTGTTTTCTGAGATAAATACACTAAATAATACTTCTATCCACAAAAGGCATATTCTGCATGTTCTTGGAAAGATGAAGAGGTTTTCACTTGGTTCTAAACCAAAGTAAATGGTAGTGGATACTTGGTATGTAAATGAAAGCTGTCAAATTTCAGAGCAAAGGAAAAGTGGACAAGTGTCTTACATGTTCACACACTGATTTACAAGTTAGCCACACTCAGATAAAATGCCCATGTGACAATACCGTGGGAAACATCAAGACTCTGGAGTTGAAGATTAAAATAATTAAACTTCATGTGGTGAGCAATGTATACACTATTCCTATTGAGACCATGTTACAGAATCTCTTCAAAGTCAGTAAATCACAAATGTCTTAATTGTCATTTGATAACTAACAGACACTACTAAAGTCTTTTTAGTTGCTTCATGAACTGCCTTACAAGATCATTTGGCTATAGCGTTAGGTCAATCTGTTAATTGTGGGAATACTCTTTACTCTCGTGCAAATTATTTTTTGCTGATTTAACTTAAAAATTTTAATTTTTATGAACTTTTTCAATTTCCAAAACTCCCCCTTCAGGAAAAAAAAAGAGAAATCAAAATGCAGTCTCTCATAACTGAAGGAGTCTAAAATATTTAATGCACATTCCTATCAGGAAACTTTGCAGATATTCCGACATTACGATTTATTTGACAAACTGAGATGGAAATGCAATCTCATATTTAATATCATGCTACACATGTATATGCGCATATGTGTCCACATATATTTAGTGTATGCCATGTATCCACTGGTGGAAAATTCAGTTTCTTGAGTTTGGGATCTAGATGTGTTGTCCAAGTCTTTAGAGTGCCTTGTAGAATAACTTCCCTAAAAATTCATCAATTGAATAAATTATGTTGGAAATATAATCTTTTGTTGTATAAAGGATATTTTAATTAAGAATGGATCACATCTTTAATGATAATGATGTAAGATTATTGCCAGATTTTACAATAACCAAAGAATGGCCTAAAGTGAAAAAAAGTAGAAATATTATGGTGAAACCATCAATAAAACACTTAAATTTTAGGAAAATAAGCATAATTTTTGCTTTTATGGGACATTTTGTGTTACATTAATGATTTATGATTAATTTAGTCCAACTTTCAGATTCAGGATCAGCTTCTTTAGGTAATAAAATTTTTTAAAAAATTACTTAGAGCAAAACCAGATAAAAGAGGGAAGAAAGGTTTTCTTTTTAATCTTATTTGCATGGCCATGCCCTCTGACTCACAAAACACTCCAATGGAAACACACTTAAGTACCTACTGAGAATGCACAGATGCATTTATTTTAAGGTTCAGGCAAACTTTGCTTTTATTTATTAAAAATTTCACTTTTAAAGCCAATTAAGAAGAAAAAACAACTTACATGAAACAAATTATGCAATAGATGCACAGAAGGAATGCTGTGTGGCTACAGGCTCAATTATTTTCAAATTACTTTGGAATTACTTTTGTATGAAATTCACTGTTTAATTCTGCATGTTCCTTCTTTCCCTGAGGCACAGTGTATTATTTAATGTGTGTCCATGGCAGCATCTAAGAATTCAGTTTTCCTTTTACAAATGTGAAACAGGTTATAAAGATAACTTTAATGAGTACTTTGATTATATTTCATGCAAGTTATATCTAAACCAGCTGCTAATAAAATAAGGTGATCATAATTTTTATACATAAGAAAACACACCTTGTTTAGCTCCCATGGGATACAACAATCTCTTTTTCTCAGTATTTTGGGCTTGTAGATATGCAGTCAACTGGATGACAACACTAAGATAGGATCTGAAAGAATTTATGCCACAGTAATTGAGCAGGTGATGTAGTGAACTTATTTTAAAGGAATAGATCATTAACACTTTTAACAGGGAGTGATTTATATAGATATACTTTTAAAGGTGTACATTCTGCAGAATTTTAGGATTAGATTTCGTATTGGAAGGAAATCAGAAAAAAATTGAACATTACAAAAAATTTAGTTTAAATTATACATTCTGATAAAAAATAAATTGGTTTTAATAAAATCATATTCTTGGTCATTGTCAATGCTCCTAGTTAGGGAGAAAGATTCCATCGAAGCTGTATTTCGTTGTCCTCCCACGTTCATTTCATACGGACCACGAATCCTCTGAGTTCTCTCCACTCTCATCTTCTCATTCACTTTTTTGACTCCTAGAATAACCAGGGCCATTTTTAAGGCATTTCTTCCTGGATGTCAGCATAGCCAAGGAAGGTTCATGTTTTCAGATTATTCTCCACATCAGAATTTCTCATTTACCTTCTCTGGATATCTCATGGGTAGAAAAATATTCATTCCAAAACTGAATGTTTAGTTATTCTAACCCAAGGTACTTTTCTGCCTAGGTTTTCTACTTTTCTGAACACTTCTATTAAATGCCTTATTTCTCAAATAGTTCCTCTTCATTATCACTACCATGGGCAGTATTATACAATCACTTACATTTTTTTTCAGTTACCTACTTGGCTTTCTCACTCTCTTTGCTCCATTTACAACCAATCTAAATGAGACTTTCAGAATGGGTCGTGAATATTAGCGCAATTCTTGTCTGATGATTGATTAAGTTTGCCATTTTTTCTGGGCTCATACTGTCTTTTCTGTGGTGCATTTTCTGAATAGTGTTGGTTCTGCACATCTGTGTCTACTTCTGAACAGCAGTTATAATAGAAACGCTCCTGGAGGAAAGTTTAACTTTCCCTAAATGCAAATTTCAAGCATAATTTTCAGCTACTGTTTTTTTTCTAGATGACAGCCATTAATGCATTTTTGAATTTTCATTTTTAATACTATAAGTTTGCCGTACCTGATGATTTCATTCATTGTGAGGAGTTGGTCCATGGACACAACACATCTAAATTATTTTTTATCCCCTTCTCTCTCTATTTCTTGGTGCTCTCTGTTTGCAAGAGTCTCTCTCTCTACTTCCTATTATGTATCTTTTATATTACTTATTGGGGACCTGGTCAAGGTCCTCAATCTCCCAAACGAGCATAGGGCAAAGGCTTAAAAAAAAAGTGGTATGATTATAGGGCTCCAGGAGGATCAAAACCCTCTAGCACAGTTCAAGACTCTGGGGGCTGACACAAAGAGCTTCTCTGGGTGGCCCATATTTATTAGGTTTTCAAACAAAGACAAGGGATACTGAAGAAAGTGTGGGAACTGAGCAGACCCATGGGAGTCACTTGAAAGACCTCTCCAACTAGTAAACTGTGCCAGTTACGGAGAACAGTCTTATCTCCATGATGACACATATGGTGGGAATGAGACTGCAGGGGTGAGATGCCTGCAGCTGCAGTCTCTACCTACTTATTTGGGGTTGGATCCAGGTGTCCTCAACTGTGGCCTTATCTTGCCCTTTGAGGTCTCTCTAGCGTCACAGGTCACCACAGGCCTAGCCAGGACCAGTGATTCATAGAGGTTCACTTACTATGATTGAGCTCCCATATCCATCTTAGGCCTAGGACAGACTCACAGATAAACACGGAAAGCCAATTACTTAATTTTTAATCCTGCTCAGAGCCACTTCATAGTGGCTTGCAACATTCATTCTTTATTTGTACTCTGGTTTTCTCGTATGAGAGAAACCATGCCATATTTAAAATTGTATGTATGTCTGATGAACTTCACTTAACATTATTGTTTCAAAGTGCATCCATTTTTCTACAAATGACTCTTTTTTTATTACTATGGCAAAGTAGTACTCCATTCCATTAAATATCACATTTTCTTTCACTCATCTATTGATAGATATGTAGGCTGTTTTCAAAATTTAGCTATTAAAAATTGCTGTTATAAATGTGGTTACACTCATATAATTATAATATTTAAGGGACTAAAAATGAAGGAATATTGTTTAAAATTGTCCAAAGTATTCAGTACCAAGATAAACCTACAGCATCATAAATGATGGGTGGAAGGATGCATGAAAGATATTGAAGTGATGGTATCAAAACTTAAAAGCTAACTGAATATATACCATAAATAAATACAGTGTACATTGGTCAATTTTTGCAAAAAAATAATTTGGTTTAAATCAAGTATCTTGTCTGGAGTTTAATTTTCTTTCCATTTATCTTAAATCCTTCTGCTCTACACCAGCACTTTTTGCGTCGTTTCCCTGTCTAGGTTCACCTGAGGCTTCACTGTTACCATAGAGATCTAGTAGGGTCTGCAGTGCTACACACAAGATAGAAAAAGTCTTTTTTACACAACCTATGGTAAAAAATGTTGTGCTATGAGAATGATTCCTCTGTGACTTGGATGTCATTCGATACATTGCATCAGGCACTAAGGGCTTCTGGTAAAACTTTCAGAGAATATGTATGCTTTAACAATTCTAGTAGTAAATGTTTCGGCAAGAATTGGTTTGTTGGATTAAAAACGTTCTACTGAGACATGACATAAAACTATTTTGAACTATTTTAAAGAAAGGCACTGGAGATAACTAAGACCAATAAGATTAATTCAACCTTCACTGCATGAGTCTCAACTGGTGGTCAGATGAAGTGGTCTTTGTAAGCTGGTAGTGGTATGAATACCTAAATAAATAAAAATATACAGAAATAACTAAATGAATAATGCCATTTTAAGTAATGTAAATAAGTAACATAAATAGAGTGCTACATAACATTTAAGAGTACATTGTCATGAACATACTGTATTATCTTATATTGCAATTTATTTTGCACTTTGTAGCATAGGGTGAATAAAATATTCCTGGTAGGTTCAAAATTGGAGCCAAACAGACACTATACCCTCTTCATCCTACTTTTAAAATGCACTAAAATTCTACCCTTCTGAAAATGATCATGATACTTTGTTATGCATTAGTTGAATGTGGTCTGGTTTTGGTTTCAGATAGAATGAAGGGAAAAATGATAGTTTGACAAAGGTAAACAAAATATTCATGAACAATATGCAAGGTCATTGTTACAATACAAGGCAGTATTTCCATAGGCAATGAATAATCTAAAATGGTTTACCTTTTAAGACAAGTTGTTATTTACCTATTTTGTCATAGTAAATCACACAGTCTACTTCAATATATTTGAAATCTATTCAATATTTGAATAATTATTTTTATGAGTTTTGTGGTCTTCACAATACATTTGTATGTTAATACATGTTTGTATCATTTAGTTGTTTAAAATCTGTGTATATACATATAGGTATGTATATGAATATATGTATACATACATATGTGTGTTTAGGTATATAGATGTGCACATAGGTATACGTATGTACACAAACACAAATCATTGTTAGATAGCCACAGGAAATTTGTTCTGGGGCACTTGTTACAGCAAAATGAATGGATGATCAAATGCTCTACACAAAATGATGGAATATTCACTTATCACTTGTGCAGTTTGTATATACATTAAATCATCTCTGGATTACTTATAATACTTCATGTCATGTGAATGTTCTGTGTTGCTTGCTATATTGCATTATTTAGTAAATGATGATCATAAAATTGTTTGTACATATTCAGTACAAAACAGCTATTACTGACCTAGCCACATGTCTCGTTCCATTTTGTTTGATAAGCGGATACGAACCTCTTAGACATAGAGGACTGATATGTGTGTCTGCATGTGTATGTATTTCTTAGAAGAAAGGAACATGAATGTAAGAAATTTTTGAGAAATATCTCTGAAAAAAGTTTCAGGGTTTGGTTTATGTTTTTTAGAAAGCAAGTACCTCTTTCAGTTTGTAAGGATGACTAGAAAAGTCATGGCTCAGGATCCATTTTTCAAACTAATTTTTGAAATTATCAAGGCTATTACTGTTGTGAAATAAGAAATTTCCTAAAATGTATTTGATAATCCCTAATTGCTGAAATGAATATTAAGAAATAATTTCCCAACTATCTGGGTCCTATATAGTTTTGAATTTAATATTAATTTATTTTTTGATAACCTTGGAAATATAAAAATGAAACACTGTACATCATAGTTAGCACTCTGTTCATGGTGTGTGTGTGTGTGTGTGTGTGTGTGTGTGTGTTTGTACCTGAAA
Source organism: Dasyprocta punctata (assembly GCA_004363535.1). NCBI lineage: Eukaryota > Metazoa > Chordata > Mammalia > Rodentia > Dasyproctidae > Dasyprocta > Dasyprocta punctata. The sequence continues at coordinate 23,768 of RJWM01029531.1, forward strand.
ACAAACTCTACAGCAGAAATGAGGGAGAATTATGTTAATTATACAGTATTTGTTTCCTCAAGTAAATATCATCTACATAAACCTCAAATTCTGTTACCAACCATATAATTTATAGATGATCATATAAAATGATTGAAATTCATGTGAAGCATGAATGGTAAATATGACTTGCAATATTCTTAGGACTCATAAATATTAGTGACTAACTGTAGCTCAAACTGACATCACATGATGAAAATAAAATCTAAGGAAAAGTTTTCAAGAGGTGTTTGAGGTTCATTATGTAGGGGTGTTTGGAAGGATAAATTAGAAAGCGATGGATTTTGTAGACAGGCACAGAAACAGAAAGACGTGCTATGTTTCAGAATGCATAGGAGAGTTTGCAGCTTAAGGAACATAAGACATTGAAAAAAGACAAGGGAGTGGAGGTAAGAGTGTGGGAAAAGCCAGGCATGGTGGCGCACAGCTTTAATCCCGGCTTTTGGGAGGCTGAGGTAGGTGGAGGGTTGCAAGTTCAAGTCCAGTTTGAGCTACAACATGAGCAAGGCTGGCCTGAATGACATAGTGCGACCCTGCCTAAAAAAAAAAAAAAAAAAAAAA
>RJWM01029532.1:0-24359 GCA_004363535.1 Dasyprocta punctata
AAAAAAAAAAGAAGTTATAATACAATCTTACTAAACACATCAAGATAGTACTTGAAAGAAAAGAAAAACTGAGAGCTGGCTCTCAGTTCAAATGCAGTTTAAATGATAAGGAATTCTGCCCCAAACAATGACTAAGGTAAATCAGGGTTATTTGGGATGCAACATAAACTCTTGACAGTATTATCTTTAATTACTACTGTAGATAGAGACATAGATAGATGAGATAGGTGAATTCACTTTAAATGGAGAGTTCCTGGCAAGACCTTCACAAAACAATGTTTTGGATCTTCAATATCATATGTTTCTTAATCTCATAAATGTGTATGCATCAAAGCAATATGACTAGGTTGAAACTTGAATAATGACACTTTGCATTTTATTTTGAAAATGAAAATCAGGTCATGATTCTCCATTTATTCTGCCATATAAGGATATGCCTAATTAATCTGCTATTCGAAAGCTACCAGTACTATATAAGTAACTACATTATTTCATGACATTGACTAAAGCCCTGAGCAGGTTCCTGTGGCCTAATTAATTTTTTAAAGCTTTTTACTCAGTGAGATGTTGCCTACCTTGATCTTTGAATGAAAGGATATTAATGAAGCTGCAATGCAGATGATTATATTGAAAGTGATGAAGAATTTATTAGAAAGACAGCCATCATGGCTGTGCAGTATATGAGGCATAAAACTGCTAGAAGTAATGACCGATTGTAGTTTAAGCAAGTAATGGGCATCAGAGCCACAAAAGGAGAGCTTGGAGATATATTATTTAGTAATAAAGTTCCCATAAAAATTGAAATATGAGATAGAAAGATTAACATGGTCATACAAGTCATCTTTAATGTTCATAGTCGAGTTCTGCCTTTTAGAAGGCGTAAACTGAATTTATGCCTGCAACAACATGTAAGTCAAAACCCTTATTTATACATTTCATGCAAATGACTACAGACCTTTGGTCTGCAGTTACCACGTAACATTCAGTAGCATTTAAATTTATTACATTAACATTGGATCAGGAGCTGTATTTCTAGCTGTCAAGTGGCTAGCATTTGTAGGTCATGTCATCAATAAATAGAATGTTTGAGGTTTATTCAACTCTGTAATGCTAGTTCAAAATCTTTGAACAAAAGATTTTTTGCATATTTCCCTACTGACACTAAATTTAGATATGTTCTTATTTACTCTATAATAATGTCCTAGAATAGTAGGCACTTACTTTGTGTTCCTATACCATATTCACTTTCTTTAATTTAGAAACAGAGCTTTTAATAGTGATAGAGCTAAACTAAAATCCTGATAATTTCTCACCACCTGGGTGACCTTGGTCAAAGTATTGCCTTGTGCTTCTTAATTAAAAAGAGGAACATACTAATAAAAATTTCATGGGATTATTAAAACAAATGAAGTATACATAGTAGACCATCTATGATAATTGGCCAATCAAATACTAACATTAGAATTATTTTCATACATTCTGGGTATTTTCATAATGAATAGTGGCATTAAAATCCTGGTGAAGGGACAAAACATACTTCATTCCTTATATTGTCATTTCTCAACTTTATTTCTAAAGTTAAAGGTCTTTACGTTAACTTGTTTCTAACGAGGTATGTAATTAAATTGATAGCCATTAAGATTTAACACAAGTGGTTTATATAAAGTCCTGTTTTTTAATGATTTCTGAGAAGTAACTATGAAATTAGACCATAGCCTGAAATAAAAGTTAAAAAAAAACATATTTACAAAATATTTTCTTCTGAATTTGTAGTTTTTTCCATTTAAAGTCAGATATCACATGGATGACAGAAACAATACTATTTTTAAATAGGTTAGTTATGGAGGCATCACCAAGAAAATGATACCTAAGTAATGGCTTGCAAATAGTGAAAAATAAAAGCCATGTGAGACTCAAGGGAAAAAATATTTAAAGTAAAAGAATAGCTAGCACAAACAAACTAAATTGGAAACAGAGGCATACATATCAATGGAGAGAATGTTCATTGAATTTGGTCCACTAGTAATGTTGGTGATAAGGTGTCATATATAGAAAATGCAAAAACTCTAATTAAAACAATTAAAATTTCATCATGGCCTTGCAGTGACAATCGCAAGCAGTACCAGTAATAACATACTACTCCCTGAAGGAAAAATCTGCGGTAGTCTCAGTTCTGAACAATTGTGGTTTCTACTGAGCCAATGGACTTCTTTCACTAACCCATCACTGGTGTGCCACTTAATGGAAGCATATCAGGAAGGAACTGCAGTGGGCAAGTGTGTCTAGATCAGACAGAACAAAAGAAAGAACAAGTAAAGGGGGATCTATGCAAAATAGCATGGCTAAACAGCATAGAGCTTTGGCCTCTGGAAAGATGTTGTAGTCCTGCCTTCCACCTAGGCTGAGAAGCCATTGGGTAGATTATACCAGAGGATTTCAGATTATCATTTATGTTTCAATAAGCTGATTAGCATATTGAAAATACACTGTGAGGTATGCAGGCAAGGCTTGTGACAGAAAAAAAAGAGTAATTTCTCGGACTACCTCTTCATTTATTCCATTAGTAAAAGAAAGATTCCTCTCCTAAATAATATGAAATGGACAACAGCATAGCATCACAATCCTAGATCAGTCAGACCACAGTATTAGTCACACATGTTCACAAACCTGGAAGAGAAGGACACTATGTACCATGCAGAGCATCAAGGAGTTTTGTGAAGCATATGATCAGTTTAAGTAATTTCACAAGCTGACAAGAAAGCAAAACCTACTGGGTTGAAAATAGGGTAGGTGCAGTTGTTGTAGTTGTTAAAGAAAACAGCTGGAGAGAAATCTTTTCCACTGCATATGGAGGTCTATCAGACAAGATCAGAGGAACTCACATTTTGGTTTATGACTCACTGTGAGACTCAAAGATATCAAATAAGGAGTCAATACTAATAATGGTTTAAAATGTACCCCAAAATTTTATGCTTTGAAGGTTTATTCTCCAGTACAGGAGTGTTTAAAGACAGGGCATTTGGTAGGTGATTGGACCATGAGGTCTCTGAGTTCGTGAATGAATTAGGCAATATAATGACTAATAGCCTAATGCACTATGGAGTGAGCAGAAACTTTTGAAAGTAGGGCCTTATCGGAAGAAGTAGGCCATTGCAGGTGTGTCTTGGGAATAGCATATTTTATCATCTCTCTCTCTCTCTCTCTCGCTCTCGCTCTCGCTCTCACTCTCTCACCTTTTTGGCTGCCATATGCTGACCAGACTTTTGTGTCACATCCTCCCACAGTCATAGTGTTTTTCTTCACCATTATCTCAAAGTGACTGGGCCAATCATGAACTAAAACTTCTGAAATCAGAGGCCAAAATAAAATCTTTCTCCTTTTATGGTTCTTTTTGAAACCTTGAGTATTGTGTCATAGTGATGCATGTTTACTGTAATACTTAATTCATACAATATAGTGATAGATTAGAGTCAGATGAAGTGGTAAAATCAGTGGTAAGAGAACAGGTGCTGAATGTACATTAAAAACAAAGCTAACAAGAGCTGTGGAAGAATGGAGTGTGGTGTCTGAAGACAGAAATCAATTATAGCATTCAAGTATGGCAAATGGAAAAGTGGCATCCATTTACTGAGATGAAGAATACATAAGGTGTAATAAGTATGCTTTTACATGTCTACAATAACGTACTATGCAGATAGAACAAATGTAGAAAAACTCACTGGGTTCCTCTGTGGAAATATCTCAAGATCTGGTAATTTTTAAAGAGTACAAGGTACTTATGGCCTGTGTCAAAAAGGGAATGGGAAATAAATACCTTCTTTGACTTCCACGTACTTTACAAAAGAGAGAGAGAGAGAGAGAGAGAGAGAGAGAGAGAGAGAGAGAGAGAAAGAAAGTCTGTAGAATGTGGAAATCAGCAGTGACCAGAGTTACATGTTGGACTAACACTGAATTGTAAAATTTGGAAATTTCACTGGTGTAAATAATGAAACAAACAAAAAACATGATCTAACTTACTCCTTCTTTAATGTTCTTTCTTACTTTGTATAGACCTTCCCATCAAAGAATTTCATCTAAAATTTCTTGCAAAGCAATTCCATCAGTCATATATTCCCTCAAATTTTCTTTTGTTTTCCTGAGAAAGTCCTTATTTGTCCTTAAAACTTAAAGAATTTCTCTCATGCACAATTATAGATTAGTGATTTTTTATTTCAGCACTAAATATTTCACTGTCATTTTTGTTAGCATGATTATTTATAAATAGGAAATGAGTATAATTCATTTTATTTTAAATTTTAATAGTATGTGTTTGCAGTACATGATGCTCACATTTCTCATGGGGGGTTGATACATGTACAAGACACATCTTAATTCTTTTTTTATTTCAATTTCTCCTCCCCCTCTCTCTTCATATCTAGATCCCCTTGCCATTTTCCAAAGTCTATGTCCTTGTTTCCTATTATATCTATTTTTTATTTTGCTCTTTAATTTATTTATATGGTGGGTTTCTGATACAAGAGAAGCCATGTGATATTGAAGCTTGTGTCTGATTTATTTCACTTAATATTATGCTCTCACAGTGCATATATTTAGTTACGAATGGCTCAAATTTATCCATCCTTATGGTAGAGTAACACTTCGTTGTGTAAGAATATCACATTTTCTTTATCCATTCATCTGTTGATGGATTTATAGGTCAATATACACATAAAAATATTCAGCATTCCTGATCGTTAGAGAAATGCAAATTAAAACAACATTGAGATTTCATATTACTCCAAAAAGAGTGACTCCTTTTAAGAAATTAAATAATAAGTTTCAGGCAAAATGGTGGAGCAGTGAGTGCTAGCAACTCAGCTTCTCCAGGACAAAGTGTCAATGGCCTGAAAAACAATAGCTTGGAGAAGAATCTAAGCAAGTGAGGGGTACATGAGAATCACAAGGGGATTGACAGATGAGAAGAAAACAAGAATACATCTTACAGAAAAAGTAAACCACCACAGCAGAGGGGAGACTATGCCGCTGCGCTACGGACAGTGACTAGGTAGCTGCCAACAGGAAGGCAAAGTGAAATAACTTACACAGAGAACTGAAGAGCAGGACTAAGAGAATTTTATGCAGTTGGAGACAGCAGGAATAACTTGAGATAATGCTTCCTGAGTGACCATTCAAAGCCAACAGTTGATATGTGAACTGTGATACAAGTACCCCAGGATACAGTTACACGAAACAAGTGTGGGGAGAGGAGGTGGTAATACTGTAGGAAGGGCTGGGTGATTGATCCTGGGTCCCAGAACACCCCCTTGGTTGCTTCACACTGCCAAGTTCCCAGCATGGAGGAGCGAAGGACAGTCACGGAAGGTGAACAGCAGTTGAAAAGCAGACTGGGAGGAATCTGACTGAGAGGCAGGGACTGGTGATCACAGACTCACTGGGCTCCTGTGGTCAGAGGCCCAGTTTCAGTCTGAGCTACACAGGATTGGGAGCTCACATTGGCACCATGGTCCCCGTGTTAGCAGGTCTCTACACCCAGCACCATTCTGGATGCAGGCTGCCACCTTAGCCTTCCAGCATGAACAGAGACACATCCTGTCCTAAGCTCTGCTCCTTGCCACAAGCCTGAGGAAAGCCACATGTCCAAAAGAATAGAAAACTTTCTTTTACTGTTCCTTATTTGATTATATTATTTTGTCTTTTTTATTTTACTGTTTAAAACTTTTTTCACTCTGTACTGATTTCCTCTTTCTTTTCCCCAATACTTTAATTCCATTAGTTTACATTTCTTTCTTTTATGAGCTTGTCTGTGCATGTGTGCTTCCCTTATTCTTGTTTTTTCTATCAATACAGTTTATAGAAGGTGACAGAATTCTCCCTTGTCAGTTAATACCCCTCCTACTTTTATCCATATCTCTTTACCGGACCGCTTCCTCCTTTATTTTATTCACTCTCAATCTTACTTTTCTTTCCTCTTTACCTTTTCAATTGTCTCCTGTAGATTTTTCTCTAATATTTGTATAAGTCATAGAATCTTCTCCCACCCCTATTTCCCATTACCAATTTTGTGACTAGTTTTCCCTGTTATTCCTTTCCAAATATATAACAGACTGGATGGGGACATTTTCTGCTACACTTTCAGTAAACTATAGGGACAAAGTTGAAATCACTTAAAGAAAATAGCAGATGTAAATATAAGCACTAGACATACAAAGTTGAAAATTATTCATAGAGAGGCAACATATTACTAAAAATCTCCATATAAGTCACAAATGTTTCTCAATTCTCTAGTCCCCAAATTCCAGTAACACCCTCCCCTGAAAAAAAGAGGAGAAAAAAAGAGGCAGTCATAAACCGAGTATGGATATAGATACAGATACAGATATAGACATAGACATAGATAGATATACATATATACATAGTGAGGGAGACAGATAGAAAAGAGAGAGAGAGAGAGAGAGAGAGAGAGAGAGAGAGAGAGAGAGAAAGAAAGAAGGGGACTGGTGGAACAAAGAAGTAGAAGATCTGCAAACCACCCAACCCAACACTCCCAAGCCCAAGTAAGGGGCCACAAAGGGAGAAGAAATAAATACCAGGTAGTAGAAATCTATGAAAATTTCTTAGAAGGAAAATTAGATGAGTTCAAAGAGGAAATGAACCAGAAATTCACAGCAATTACGCTCAATATGCCTACAGTTAATTTTGGAGAAATAGGTTAAAAACCTGGATAAGCTAAGGAAAATAGTTCAGAATTTGAATGATAGATTTCATGAGAATATGGAATCCTTGAAAATGTGTCAAACAGAAATATCTGAAATAAAAATCAGTATAGAATTCATGCATTGCAGAAATGATCAGAGTGAAGAACAGAGTGCCTGATATTGATGACAAAATAGTGAATTATGATTAAGAGCTCAAAGAAACTAAAAAGAAAATAAGAGAACAAGAGAAGACTATCCAACAGCTGCTAGATGACAAGAAGACTAATCTAAGCCTAATCAGAATTAGAGAAAAATTAGAAGATAGCACAAATGGAATCACTAACATGCTAATAGAAGTTACAGAGTAAAATTTCCCAAATATAAGAAAATTGCTTAGAATTCAAGTAAGCAACACTTATAGAGCATCAAAGAATTACTATGAAAAAGTTCACCAAGGCATAGATTTACTAAATTCACAGTTATCCAGAAGAAAAAACCCACACATTTAAAGGCAACCAGAGGGAGGAAAAAATCACATGTAAAGGTAAACCAATTTGAATCACAGCACATTTCTCAGCATAAACCCTGAAGGCCAGAACTTGGAATGAATATTTCAAGACTTAAGAGTAAATAACTTCTAACCCAGACTAACCCAGAAAAGTTATCCTTCAAAATAAATGGAGAAATAAGTTATTTTCATGAAAAAGACCAGCTCAGATGATAGATGAATGCTAAACCAGCTTTAGAGATAATGATAGAGAATATTCTTGACAGAAACAATGAATTGGATACAGCATAAAACACAGAGGAACTAGTGAGACCAATGGATGAACCGAACAAAAAACCAGCAGGAGGAAAAAAAAAGATGATACACCAACAGACAAAAAAGGCAATAATAGAAAACAACCAGCACATGTCAGAATATTTCTCAATGTTAACATCCTCATCTCTCCCATAAAAAGTCAGAGACTGGAAGACTTTATAGAACCACAGAAGCCAACAATCTGTTGCATTCAAGAAACTGAGCCAATTCAAAAAGATATTCATAACTTAAACATTAAAGGATAGAACATAACATTTCATACACCAGGACCGTGAAAACAAGCAGGGGTAGTAATTCTAAAATCACGCACAGTGAACTTCAAGTTAAAACTGAATTGATGAGACAGAAAGGTCATTATATACCAGCTAAGGAAACAATCAAATAAGAATAGATAACGTTGATAAACATATATCAAAATACCAAATACTGGTTGCATCTCTCTTCTTAAAACAAAAACTGCTGAAATTAAAAGATCAAATAAACATTAGCGCAATCATAGAGGATTTTAGCACTCCTCTCTTGCAAAGAGATAGATCAACTAAATAAGAAACCAATAAAGAAATTTTAAAGCTGAACCACATTTTTGAACATACAGACTTAATGGATATAAAAGAGTATCCCACCCCTCTAAAACAAAGTACACATTCTTCTCAGCAGCACATGGTACTTTCTCCAAAAGAGATCACGTATCAGTTGATGCAACCCACTTAAGTGAATATAAAAGAGTTGAAATCACCCCATGCGTACTATCAGACCACTGTGCCACCCTGCAGTGAAAATAGAAATCAACAAAAGAAGAAATTTTGGAAAAGGCAAAAGCTCCTAGACAATTAGCTACATACTCCTAAACAGTGGGTCACAGAAGAAATCAAAGTGGAAAGTTAAAGTTTTCTGGAAATTAATAATAATGACTGTACAACTAAAAGAAACCTCTGGGACACTATGAAAGCAGTCCTAAGAGGAAAGTTCATCCTATCAAAGCTTTACATAGGAAAATAGAGCAAGTTCAAATAAATAACCTTATGGGAAATCTTAAGATACTTGAGAAACAACAAAAAGCCAGCCCCAAAACAAAATTAAAGGAGGAAATTATAAAGATGAGAGCAGAAATAAATGAAATTGAGACTAAAAAATCAATGAATCAAAGAGCTGTTTCTTCAGAAGAATTGATGAAACAGATAAACATTTACCCAGACTCTCCAAGAGAAAGAGAGACTCACATCAGTGGAATTAGAAATGAAAAAGGTGAAATCACAACTGACACTGCTGAAATCCAGTAGATGATAACTACTTCAAAAAATTATATTACAACAAATTAACAAATTTTGAAGAAATGGACAGATTCCTAGACACATACAAACAAAATTAATGCAATAAGATAGAAATATGCCTAACAACCCAAGAACAAGCACTGAAATTGACTCAATAATAAAGTATCTACCTATTAAAATATTGTGTCAAATGTGAAAAATCAGAACCGCATCCTAGCATTAGTTATTGCTAGCATTTGTTACTTTAGTGACATTTCAGTACTAATTTTATAATATCTACATATTTTTACAGTAAAGTCAATGAAGTCATTCCTCAGATAGCTAAAAGAGCTGCCAAAGATCAGGTTTCTTTAAAACACTTGAACAAATAAGCATCTCAACTTCCACCAAGAATCTCTGTATTTTTATTTGTGCACGCTTTTAACATTCAGGCAGACATTTTCTAACTCTGCCCTAGCCTTCATTTCCTGCTTCTGCTATACCTTCAGGCAGTGTAGGCTTACAGTGTTTAATGCTTTTGGGGAACTTACCCGGGCACATACACAGTCATGGTGCACACAGTTTTATCCATGCATCTAGCCTTCTAGTTTCCCAGAAATTTATTGAAGTTTTTTAAAGTTCCTATTGACCTCTTATTCTCCAGGTTTTCCTTTTAAATATTTTGATAAACTTCTTATGAACCCAAACTTGTATTGCTGATAAATTCCAGGCTGATGCTAAGTCACTATCATAGTTTTTCTTGAATATTGCCCTGTATGTAAGCTTGCACATAAAGATCTGTCTACCAGATCCAAATGAACATAAGCCTAAGCAAGGAGCTTTTCAGAAGCTTTTCAGGAAAGTCAAACAGTAACGATTCTATGAGTGGTAGGCTTTGAGAAAGTTCCAGATCTATTCAGTTCTTTCCATTGGCTAATAATTTGTTGGGTTTTTCCAGAATAGTGATTACAGAATAGTGGAATAAGGTTGCTTACATTCAAGAATACCACAGAGCTAGGAAGAAACAGAGATGGCATATTAAAGCTTAAAAAGATTTGCTGCCTTTATCAAAATTCAACAATTTTTCAATTGTTTCATGACTTTGATAAATTTCCAGAATTTTGATTATTTCCAGAGTTTTGACAGTTTTTTACAGAATTCTCATTACATGAATGGAGGAATAACTTTTTGGCGGTCTTTACTCTGCCATTCCAGATGTCAAGCTCCTGCTACTTTACTTTTTCATGGTGTATCAATACTTTTTCACATTTTCATCCAAAATAAAATCCCTGGTTATTTAATTGCTTATCATCCAGTACCAATTAGAATTTAAATTATAGGCTCAGGTCTATGTCCATTCTGTTCACTCTTGCAACTTTCAGGAATTGGGAAAGGTATCAGTTTATCTTAACTATTACCTACCAAGTTAACCTACACAAGTTTCAGATACTGGCAGGAAACAGAGTCTGGGTTCACTAATAATGGACATTACTCAGTGCACAGAGAGAGTCATGAACTCATTTCACATCAATTCCCTTGGCCTCTCAAGTCCCATAGGAACAGTGCAGCGAGATTCTGATGGATGGTATGTGTAAGATGAGTGCTGTGGTTTGAATATAGTTCCTCTTCCCAAAGAGTTCAGGTGTTAAAATGTATTCCCCATTGTGAGGTATTAAAATAGTGGAAATTTGATCTGACTCTCATATTCATAGGTAGAACTTTTGCGAGGTGATTTATATTATATAAATGCATCAGGGTGATATCCTATACTTGAATGTTGGTGGTTTTATATGAAGAAGAGGAGACTAGAAGAGACACAAACACAAGTGGACTTCCTGCCGGTTGCCATGTGATACTTTCCATTTTCTTGGTACAACCAGCAAGAAACTCACTACCAAATGCAGTTGCTTGTCCTTGGACCACAAACATGAGCCAAAATAAGCCTGTTTTCTTTAGAAAAATGACTATCCCTAGTAGTTTGTTATAGTAAGAAAAAAATAAATTGATACGGTGAGTTTGTATCATGTTCAGAAAACCCAAAATAAACAAGTCAAATGATATAACAGGCTGCAAGCTAGTTTACCCTTTTCCCTGAAAGAAAATAATGCTTTTATTAAACAACAACTCTTTTTGATATGGAAGGATTCCCTATTTATGATCCAGTGGAATTCATTATAGATACACTTTTGAAAAGATCTGAAACAAAATCTGCCAGTATCTCTGCTTGCAAGATATTTAGTAATACCATGAGCCCCACGGAGAACTGTCAGTAATATCACACTAGGCCAAAAACATTGTCTGATACATTGAAGATATTCAATAAATATTTGTTGAATAAAACCTCCAAGAATTTCTATTTTTATCAATATACTCTGTATCCACAAGCAAAGATAATACAACTTTTTTAATTTTGAATATGAATGAAAGTCTTGAATTAGAACACAAGAATCAGTATCTGCATGCAGACTTTCCACAGTAGATTGCAACAGCAAATTATAAAACTATCAGTTTTCACATTTGTAAATAAAAGTAACAAATTCAACTCTTGACTTGTCAAAACAACTCATTTTCTTCTTTGACCTTTTTCTTGCTTCATTCTGTAAAGGAAGAACTATATTTGATCAAAGGAAGATTATTTATTTAAACCTGAAGCCTTCTATGCCTGCCTTTTGCAAAGTTCTTAACAAAGTAGAGAATTAAGGAGGCTTGGCATGCAACTTCTATGTGGGAAAATAGGCAAATATCCAGCTTGCTCTCTTGGTCTTTGTTCCCTTTGTCACATTCACTTTCAACTCTTAATTTAATAAGAGTAATATTCAAAATTAAGTTTTGGCCTTTGAGATAGAAGTAGGCAGAACAGGCCTTTTGGCAAGCTCTTTTCTGGTCTCTTCAGACTAAAATATCCTGAACAAGAGGTCTAAATACTATTCCAATCATGTTCTTTGGCATTTGGAAACTTTGAAACAGATTTCTACATTAAAGTTGCAAACTTCCCCATCTGGTTAGGTACAGGATCTAATTTTCAGGACCTTGTAAGTATAAGCATCTATGGACAGTGAAATTATGTGCAATACCAAACATATTAAGTTTCTGAAAACTAGAATGACTGTAGAAGAAATGGCTTCTCTGTCTTGCAATCACTCATTTTATACATTCAGCCTCATTTTTTTTAAACAAATAATGTTATGAAAGTTATTTACATAATTTTTTACAAATCAGTCACAACAGAGTTCCTTTTCCATGTCTACGTAGTTTTATGCTCAGGAATATTGTGTCATCTTCAATTACAAATTCCTTTGTATATATACTACCTTTCTTTTGTATGATTAAAATTTATAATAATTTTTGTTTTTTATCTTGTTTTGTCATTGAAATGAATTCACTTCACGTTATTAAAAGAAATATTCTTACATTGTGAGTCATTTTTATTTCCTGTACAGGTGGGTGTTCTGGTGTTTATAGTGTTTGTCTCATTTAGTAGTTATTTTTATCATAAATGTTTAAATTTCTTTAACTCTGTTGAGATTTTTGTTTTCCTTTGTGTGCAGCTTTTCAGGGTTAGGAATATTCTTTGGGCCAATTCTAGCCTAATATATGGGAAGAATATTTTCTCATATTTTCCAATGCTTACACAGAGCAAATATTTATCATACATATCCACATTTTCAATTGCTTTTAAATTAGCTGCTTTTTGTCTTAAGTGGTGTAATTATTACTTTCATTGCTGAAAATATCAAAATAAACAATCAATGTAACATTTCATTGCATTTTTAATATTCTCGCTTCATTGCTTTTGGTTTTCACTTTTAATTCATATGGAAGTTTACCTAAAGTATTTAGATAAATCTTAAATTGAAGCAAGATATTAACAATAAAAAAAATACTTTGCCCCTATTTTCTTGTGTAGTGATTTTTTGTTTTTCTAAAAAAGATTAAAACATTCTAACAAATCTGTTTATTTACTCAGAAAAGCATTTTTGCATATAGCAGAGATATATTTTCCAACAATTCTGAAGCTAATTTCTAATTTTAATAGTCCCAGTTTTCCAGATATTAGGTCCACAAAAATATTAAAGTAATAACTACTTCATTAGCCAGATGTAGTGTACCATAGGTATTTTATATCATTTTCTGTAAATTTTATACAAACTCTGTGTAATAATTTCATTTTTCAAGATGTAAAGATTGAGACTCAGAGTACACAAATTAAATACAAGACTTCTCATTTCTAAGACATACACTCTTTCAATATATCATGCCACAAATGTCCATGCATCTCAATTTAGATCCAAGTTAAAAGAAAAAGTTATTTTTTGATCACCAAATTTGTTTCTTTGTTGTTTGGTGATATTTTTTCATTCATTCAACCTGAATTGTCTTTCATATTTTTAAAATTGACAAAGGCAACTCGAAGCAACACTAAAGTCAGAATATTATTTTTATAGTCTTCTCTTATGAAAGTATACTTCCATATTTCAGAGAATTTGGTAGAAAGCAGATAATGTGCCTTCTCATTATGCATACGGTGCTGCTTTTTCTGTGTGTGACCTTCTTTTGCATTTCTGCCATGATTGATATCACAATGACATTGTGGTCAGCCTGTTCCCCTGTCTCTGTCCACCTCAGCCCAAACCAATAAGCAGCTCAATTTCATTTCAAAATATGTTAGCAGGGAAGAGATAAAGTTTGAATTTTGAGATCAAAAGACATGCTAAAAAGAGGCAATCTTTGGTGTGTTTTACTGAGTATTCAAACCCCCTTGGAGTTCTGCCACTCTGTTGTGTCTTTCTACATTACCTTGTATTTCAAATTTTCTTCCTGGAGCTTTTATAGTTTATAATGTGTCCCAGGAGCAAGTTTAAATGACAGGCTTCATGGAAAATTTTCTTAAGATCTAAAGAGGAAAGGAGGACTACTTTCCAAATGATAGCAGTATTTACATGGAAAGAGAAATTCTCTGAAGGACATATCCACCATGAGCCGTTCCCTTTTTACTAGCTCTTCTGCACCACTGTGGATACTATCCAGGCTTCATGAAGCAGTGAAGGGAGACTTTGGGAAAAAGCAAAGGAACAGAGCAGGATGATCTTAAGACAGAGAAGAAAAAGAAGAAACTACATGAAAGTAGTATAGCAAGCAGGCTAAGTATAAAAAGAATCCCCCAAACAGTAGATAGAATACCAATGTTAATAATGGGGACCTTGGGTGGGTCAGCCCGAGGGCACCAACCATTTAGTAGAAAAAATACTCAAGTAGAAAAGAGCTCTTCCCTTTGAGGAAAGAAAACTTCTAAAAAAATGTATTTTCTCTAGAATAAGGTATGATTGAAAATGTGAAAATCTAAGGAAGTCTCTGGGTACAATATAAATCTAATACTTTTCTTAAAATGTTGAGTTTAAGATGCATCTAACACAGGAAAAGCATTACAGTTTACTTGGTCATTTGGTTTATGATATTAAGAATCTAAGAAACCAAAGTCTTTTTGGAATCCTGAGAACATTTTCAGATAAAATATATTTAGGCAAAACATACTGACAGTTTTTAGAAAACCACAGGAAATAGAAATTTTAATATCACATTTCTTAATTATAATTGAAAATATTTTTGAGAAACTAAAAAGATTCAAAACTATGATTGCGAAATTTTAAAATATCACTAAATTTTTAACAGATTTTAGTTTTTAAATTTCTTTAACTTTTATTTTCATTAGTACACATTTGTAGCATATAATGTTTACATTCCTAGTAAGGAGTTGGTATATAACATATCTTAATTTTATTTTCAACCACCTTTCTCCTCCCTGTCAAACAACTCCTTTCTCAGAATACCAGTGCTAAAATGGAAATCTGGAATCTCCGTTTAAAACAACAACAAAGAAAATACAAGAATGGTACATGGTAACATGAATAAAAGTAGTATTTAAGTGAATCCTAAAATTCTCTAGTATTCAAGTGAATCCTAAAATTATACTTACCTATGACCCTTTCATAATTCCAAGAGCATTGTGCAGAGATGATCTGTGGCTTTAGTGCAAATGTGTTTTAGTGATCCGCCTGTTAGTGCCTACCAGACACGATGTTATTTCAATGAGAGAAAACTCTATCTTGTGTCTTACAGGATTCATCCCTACCCTCTGGTCAGTTCTATAAGAACAAAAGAATAGAAAGTCCATTTATAGGACCCTAATATGACTGCTGCTTTTCCTCATCTCCTTAACAAAAATGTGTCAGATTGTGAGTACCAACAATGCTGATACACTTTTGTTTAATACACAGTCTCAACTCACAATTTTTGTTTCTCCCTTCTATGTTTCATTGCATGTGGACATCTGTATTAGTCTGCTCAAACTGCCTTAACAAAATACCACAGACTGAGTGACTTAAACAATTGAAAATAATTTTCTCACAATCCTGGAGGATAGAAATCCAAGACCAAAGTGCCAGAGGGTTAATTTGTGATGTGATTTCTTTCCAAGCCTGTAGATGGACACATTCTCACTATGTCCTTACATGGCATTTTCTGTTTAATGTGTGCCGAAGGAGAGAGATTGTAGGTGTCTCCCTTTTATATGCACAATGCACAGTGACCTACTCAATTAGGATCCCAGCTCCATGACCTCACTTGACATTAATTAGCAATTCATTTCATCATGATGTCTTAAGATCTTCAGGCTTTCACTACCATTTCCCTTCAGTGTACAAATTGTCCTCATCTCTTTCATTTAAAGTAAGATCAAACTTTTCTTTCATTATTCCTTCCTTCAATAAACCCTCTATACTCTTCAACTGGCATTATTTAGAGACGAAATTCAACTTTCTTCATATTGTGTTACTAATATTTCATCTAGTCTTGTAACTACAGAAATGGTCTTACTTTTGTGGATAAGGTTAGTGATCTAATGAATTGCGTTTTCTGTTTCCATTTCTAAAAGATTTTTGTCTTTTCAAAACAACCGACCTCACTTAAATCGTATTTCTTTAAAACTAATTTTATTTTTATTGCCATAAATCTTATGGCAATCTTATGATTTCTGCTGGCATACCACATATCTTTTTTTTCTTCAATTATTTCTCAATTACACTCCAACTCTTGGTATTGTATCCAGATGGTCTTTCCTTCATCCCTTACATATTCTCTTTCTTACAACAATTTCTTGGTGTATCATTTAACAGATATCTTTTGCCTCGACTGCCTGGCATATTCCATATGTTCCTAGATAGAAATAAAGTCAGACTCTAACCCTAACACTAATCCTAACCCTAACTTCATTCACAGTCTCTTCATGTATTTTTCCAAGTTTAATGTTAAGAAAATATTAAGGACTCTGAATTTTGTCTATTCATCCCTTTGCCTAACAATAAATAAAAAGTGAAAATATTATTTACCTTAACTTTTTAATATTTGCCAACTTTATGTACTTTTATTCAATCTTATTGTCACTATTTAGTTCTGATAATTTCTCTTATCGATGGGACATGAAGCAGTCTCTTAAGTGTCTACTGTACCTTAATCTTTTAATAAAATGTTTATTTAATACCTAAAATGATCTGATATTGCATGACCATACAGCAGAAAGTAAGGCAAATGGAGTTTGCTGCCTCCAAGGGCAAAAAAAATTATAACAGCATGTTTCATTAGTAATTGGAAATGGCAGGCTTTATCAAAACACACCAAGGGAATTACTCACAATGGAAGTCATGAAAAGCCCAAGGTGTAATGCTTATTTTGGAATTTAAAGATGCATTAGCTAGGAGTTGAATGGCTAAAGAATGTCCTAGGTTAATGGCATAAATAACTTGAGGAAAGTTCAAGGGTAATAGCGATCATTGAGAAATTGGAGGCTATTGAATATTGCGAGAAGCTATGGAAGGAGATGATAAGTAATGATATAAGCACAAGATGAGGTTAAGAGTAATTGACTGAGATCTGATAAAAGATCCTTCCTGTTTCTCTATTTATTAGGAACTCTTACCACTTTTCTGCATACATAGTACTAAGCATACTCAATTATTATTATTTCCTTGTCCTACTCATACATAATATAATCTTTAATGGCAAACATGTTACCTTATTCATTCTGTGCCCCCACAAATTTATGCCATATCTGAAACATATTATACCTTCAGAAAACATTTGATAAGTGAGTGAATGAATGTGTAGATAAATATAAATAATTCAAATAGTGATGCTGAACCTTATTCGAAATGCCAAATATTTTGTCTACATGAAGGGTCTGAGTTATGAGTAGTCTTGTCTCAGTCCCAACCATAGCAGCCATAATCCTCCTTCACTCATGCAATATGGTAGACCTATGGTTTCTAATTTCAGGTATATTATAATGACCTGGTCATCACATTTAGCATACTTTTCCTGAATATCTCTGCATACCCAATAAAACAGAATCTGTGGTGTTAAGTTTAGGAATTACTTGAGTGATTTTATGCAATGTCCAAAATTAGTTTTATTTATAGGAATGTTGAAGATGAGAGACCAATCATTCTATTTCACAAAATTATAGAACACATTCCCACAATAACCCCATAGTGTCAAAAACTGAATATTAGTAGATACTTCAGGCACTGGAATTTCATAATGATTAGAATTTGCATTTAAAATGGAAAAAAGTTTTAAGGCAAAACTTTTCAAATAAAAGGATCATTCATTTCCACCAGATGGGCCTTACTTAGGGAAAAAGCTGAGGAGCTACAATAGTATCTAACCAGGAGAATGAAATATAGAAATGTTGACCAATAAGCCATATGCTCAGTACAACTCTGTTTTTGTATTAAGACTTACTTAGTAGCCTCTATTTTGAAAATATTCTTTCATAACTAATTCATCTTGTTTAAAAAATAAATGTTTCTTCATAGGAAACGCAATATATTTTATGCTTTTATTTATACCTGAATTGTACATCGACACTATAGTAAAAACAAGCAAACAAACAAACAAACATACAAACACTTTCTTTGTAATACTTTGCTATACTCTTCTCACTTCCAGGCTGCTCCTTCTGACTGGTGTGGCCTTGAACTTTTTTCCACTGGAAAATTTCTACTCATATTTAAACTCAATTTAAAGATTAATTGTTAATGCCCTGGTCTATATATATCTCCAAGCAGAGTTTTGTGCTTTCTCTGGTGCTTTGTAAAGTTATGTTTTTAAGACATACTAAATGGCACATTCCTGTTGGATTTTAATAGGCTGTTTTCTGGATCTTATTATCTTTGGAGTTCCTCTGGGCTCTATGTATTTGTTGTGGTAGCCCCAGCATAAACATAGTATGTGCCACATAGTAGGTATGCAACAAAAATTGGATAAATAGATAAAGATAATTTTTACCCTTAATATTTTATGATGCCTTAGTTTTAAGTGACTTCAAATTATCCTTTCCTTCTGAAAAATTTGTACTACTATAGAATGTGTCCTCAAAACACAAAGTTAGTATTCTAGAAAATTAATGCTCTCATTGGACTTTAGACATACAGTCAACCGTTAGGGATGGCCTCTTTTGTTTATTTGTGTTTGAAATTTCTCACGTAATTGAAAACTTGTAGTCATCCCTCATTTCTCATTAACCAGCTTCACATGTGTATTTCAAGTAACTGCAGTCTGTTTTATGTAACCTATTAAGAACCACATTTGTCACTCTTATCCTTCATCTTCAATAGCATTTGCACCATTATCTATGCTTACCTATATCTGGAAATGTATTTTTTGTGCTCAGTCCAAGTAGATTCCACTGCCTTCTTCTAGTTTTCCAACTTGAAGGCAAAAGAAGTTAAGACTGCCATAATGAAGTATTAAATAACCCAAATGATGACAAGATTTGGTTACATGTGACAACTAGCACTGGACAAAATAATTCTGACAATGGAAGGAATCATTCAAATCAGATATTTTTATGACAGACTCAAATAAAAGTCTTGTCTTTACTTGAGCTCTTGCTCACTTTTAAAAGTATTATAAAGATCTTCTTATAAATACAGAGAAGGAACAGGGCCACTATCTTAGCTGTCTATGGGTTCCTAACCTGGTACCTGGCAGTACAGTAAGCCTTGGTCAATATTTGCTGATTGATGACTCCTGGAAAAATTTAGTTAAACCTTAGAATCAAAAGTCCAGATTTTCAAACAAGCTTCACAAAGTCTTTGTTTCCAAAGAAACTAAAGAAAACCAGATGACAAGAATTTCAAATTGTACAATGTTCAGGTTGTCAAATTTAAATAGAGATTTCCTTTGCAATGAAAAGCAGACCGGTGCCAATTTCACATTTTGTTCTTTGGTATCTAGTCAAAACTTACTCTGCCAGTGAGCACTGTAGACACACAAGAATACCCTACGTTAGTGCTTCTGCATTACATAGGGCAAGAACTGTATTTGCTGTGAAAAAAGTATTACTCAGGAAAGAGATCCTTCCATTTTCTAGGTGCTCACATTAGAGTCTGTTTTAGTCAGCACTGCCTTTAAAGTAGATTATATGTTGAAATGAAAAAATCTATCATCTAATATGGTGAGAGAGATTAAGGGAGTTGGCCCAGCTCACCACAAGAGACACCTTTAATTCAAAATCTAAACCATGAACACAATGATTGATAGAGGAGCTTTGCAACACATAAGGGATTCAAAAAGCATATTAATCCACCTCCAGCAACTCTGCCAATTTAAAAGAATGATTAACCTTCTCTCCCACTTGATTCAACCTGGCATACATATTATACCACTCTAAATGCTAGCAGACCTCATGCTTATGGCTTCCATTAGGTAGCATTTAGCATCCATGAAAACTTTCTCCAAGAAGTAATTACTTTCAAGACCAGAAAATTTCAGATGGGAAAAGAGAAAAAAAAAAAAAGGAAAAGTACAAAAATAAATAAATAAATAAATAAAGACAGTTGATTCAAAAAATTAATTTAAAGGTGAGTTAAAATACCATACAGAATTATTTGTTCTCTTTCTGCTTTAACTGAAGCACTCTATATGTTATGAGTTTTACTTGTTTATTACTTAATGTATGTTAAAAGCTTCTGGAAAGAGAGATGTGTTCATCCTGGTTTCCTTAGCACCTAGCTTGTTGAACAACAAAAGCAAGGAGGCACTTGGGGTCTAATGGACCGTACAAAAGCTTCGGAATCCAGACTTTATTTATGATCTTTGAGATTAAAACTTTTCTCTGTGGTGCTCATGATACCTATATTGGTATAACATGGAAACCATAAAAAAAAACTAGAAATTGTAGATTTTTTAAGTAGGTTAAAAAATATCTTCAAAATAAAAGAACTTGCTTTAGGAAAACCATACCTCGTCATTTACAAGGAGGCTTTCCTGTAAATTCTGTACTTCTAAAGGAGAATATAATTAGTGAACAATTTATTTGTTTGCCTCCATGTCTCACTTTTGACAATATTCAGGCAGGGTTTCCTTCATGTGACTTGACGTACATTTCTGATCATAGTAAAATAATGGCTTCCTTCTCTTTCTCTGTGCCCCTCCCCCATCTTACTGGAAACGTTGTGATCCTTTGTTTAAATGCAAACAATGGCAGAAAAATAAGAAGCAACACGTTAGTCATTGACAGCTGTAATGTAACTATATCACAGGTTACATGGTAAGTGATACAGTCAGGATTAGAGTCCACTAATACATGCTGCTGCTTTGGAACTCAGATAAAGGCAGGGAATAGAAAGGAGGCTCCTGGTAAAAAGGGAAATGTAAATCAAGCACAATACTATTATCTAATGATTAATAAAAGAATAATTGTCTATTTTTACAGAGTAGGATAAAAGTCAGTATTAAAATTTCTAAAAGTGACACAGTAACATAATGGAATCTCTCTGAGCTACCATCCTTCCTAAACCACATACCATTTGTCCTGCCCTAACTGAAAAGTCATAGGAAAGGGTAGACTGATTTACACCACTTACACTGACATTAGAAGTAGACCTAATAATAAAAAAAAAAAGAAGTAGACCTAATGTCAGTGAATTTTTATGTCATGAACAGAAGTTCCTCCACAAGAAAAAGTGAACTGTTTCCTCAAGGAATATCTTTATGAAACGATCTAGGAGCCAAGTTTGGTAGTACTAATTGTCCTCAGTGTGGGGCTTTGCTCTACAAAATTAAGGATCAATCAAAAAAAGAAGTGACCAAGTATTACTCAACATAATTATCTCAAAAGTAAATTTTTAAGCTTATTTTTAAATGAATTGCTACACAAAGTTTACTAAGTTTATTCACATAGAGGAAATCTATGCCAACTGTAGAAATCAAGAGGAGTTTTGTCACAAGTGCTGAGGTCACTGAACCCCTACTCAAGAACTATTTCTGCAAACAGCTAGCATGTAGTAATTTCTGGAAACAAGAAGTGACAGTCAAGTTTCTTCAAGGCTGCTCAGAAAGAAAAACAGTGTCTTATGATAAAATTCGCTTCAGATGATTCTTAACATCTCAAAAGCATATATTCTTAGTTTTCCAGGGGAGGGATCAAATCTTGCCTCTAGGAAATGCTTCTTGAAACTTTTCTTTAAAAATATCTTAACTTTTATTCTTTATTTTAATCAACTCATAACATTAGAGGACCCATGAAAACACTGATATTGACAATGAATTTATTCTTTTTAATACTGTAGTTGAGGGAAAATTCAACTTGTATTTTACAGTATTTCTACAAAAACAAGAGTCTTGAAGAATCCATTTAATGCCAATTCTGGACAGAAATATGTATAGCTATTACATAGCTCAGTGGTGACACTTTTGCCCTTTTTCACCTGCCTCTCATGTAGAAAATGATCCACACTTTGGGCTGGGAATTCATGCTGGGGTAAGAAAAGAAAGCAAAAGTGTTTTAACTAGCTCAGATACTGGGCTTCAGACTTTCTAAACAACAGTAATTAGAAAAGAACATTAAATCTCATGCATTCTTCCAGGAGCATGAAAAGCTGAAATGTTTCAACCCTGCTTTTATGAATGAGAGGATACAAAGTTACATTATTCTTGTCAAAGCAGAAATCAACATCTCATGGGGAAAAAAAGCTAATTAATGAAAACTGAATAAGTATATTATATTAAATATATTTGCTACTTTCTCGAGCTTTGGCTACACTAGCTCTAATCACAGTCTCTGGGTAACCATCAGTGCTTCCTACAAATGCGGACACAGGGCTCCATCCAATTAGTGGATTCAGAGATGAGTCAGAAAGTTGATGTGTTCCATTAGCAAGGAAGGGGTGGGAGACAAAAGGAATCAGAATACTTTTTGTTTCTGTCTATTCAAAGAAATACCATCTCTTGGCTCCTCTGTTACTTCCTTGCTTTGTATTGCCTAATGTGTGCTAAGTAAGTCTCTAGTAATAGAAAAGAAAAACTTCTGAGGAATAAAGTTTATTTAAAATAGAGGTCTTCCTATTCAAGAGGAAGAGAATCTAGAGTTACCAAGGAATACACAACTCCTGAAATAACTATGAAAAATAGATGATTTTCAAATTTGTCCACATTTTCACTGAACATGGTATTAGTACTTTTTCATTATTACTTCTTAAGTGTATGGCAAATAAAAGGTCTTGGTTGATCTGTAATTTTGTTTACCTGTTTTTGTTGTTAGTCTTCCTTGTCCAGTTGTCAGTGGCAGTAGAGCCGTCTCTCCTGATTCGCAGTGGATATGTCAAGTGGATGCTCAAAACTGAAGTTAGCATCAACTCTTCATTTTATTATTACTGTCCTATACATACATACCTATGATAAAGTTTAACGTATAAAGTAAGCACAGTAAGGAAGTAATAATAACAGTATAAAAGAATTACAATAAAATGCCATAATGAATGTTACACATACAACTCTGCAGGTCCTCTCTCTCCCCTCCCTCCCTGCCTGTTTCATAATCTTACATATGTAAGACGCCACGATTTTTCCTGATGTAATTAAGCAAGGTGAATTGTGTAGACATTTTGACCTAGAGTTAGACTATGATAGAAGGGTTACTTGAGCGCAAGTATTACAATACCATGACAGTTGACCTGGGATGAAAGACTCCTAAGAGATTAATATGCAGGCTGTGTACACAGGATGTATACACTAAGCAAAGGCTGATTCATGCCCCAAAGTGAATGGCATGGACCAGCATGAGATTTTATCACAGTACTAACAATGGTGCATACTAAAAACTTTAAAATGTGTTATGTTTGGAATTTTCCATTTGATACCTTCATACCATTCGAATGCAAGTAATTAAAAACCTTACAAAATTACAGATAAGGGAGGCATAGTAAAACAGATTATCTAAATCTTAAGAAGATAAAACTCCAATAGTTCCCTGAATTTAGAAATAAAGAGCCCATAAATGTTCCTGTATATTAATAAGGTGAATTGGCATCCAAGAAATGAGGTTTTCCAAAAAAATGTCAGCAGCAAATAATTGCTTGTATTAATGAATTTAAAAACAACTTTGAAGTTATCAGTGACCATTCCTTCCAAAGTAACCAATTGTTGTGTAATTATTAGTGTATTTACACTATAACGCAAAGTTCAGACATTTTAAGGAGTTTTCTGTGGTAGTATTCTGGATAGAAAATGCTTTCCTAAACTCAGTATCAGTATTTTTGTGTTGTGTAAACACTGAAATCACTGTGGGATATCTGTAAACTTGATAGGAAACCCCAGATGTCAGCAATTTGCTGTGTAAGATTTAAAGTGGCCAACACTGTTAACCTTCATCAAGAACAATATTGGTGGGCCAAACCACAGGGGCTCTCCCATCCATCTCATTCACCCAGGATAATGTGAGTGAGAACCTAAGGTCAAGTCAGACTTGGACCTCTATACACAGATTCTACTGGCAAGAAATGGCTTGAGCAGCTGTTGTTATTGAAGAAAATAACCATTTCAGAAACAGTAGGAATCTTATTTTAGGTTTGAGGGAGGGAAGGATATTATTTAAACTTTGATTAGATGTGATTTTTCATAACTCTTAATTATACCAACTATATACATTTTAACATAGAGATGAAAGATTTGATGGAGAAAATACTTTTTATGACACATTTTTGCACAGGTGTATCATCTCTGACCAAAACTCGGATATTTAGCAGCATACCTTTAAGATGTTCCTTTTGCATTTCAAAGAATCAAATGAAGGGGAAATTGTAAAAGGACAGGAAACAGAGTATCTGAATAAATATTATAGAAGGGACACTAAGAACTGGGAAAATTCCTGTCATCTGTAGAAACTTTCTTTTTGCTTCTTTGCTAAGTCAACACTTCCTTGGAGATCTGGTTATACAATGGAGCAAAGAACATTGTCACTGCCATGCACTTTTCTCTGTAAAACCCACTCCCTGCATTAACTAAGCATATCTCAATAACTTATATCATTGCCCAGGACACTTTGGCTGTAAACAAAATAATAGCTGGTAATAACAGAGTCAGTGTTTCTTTGAAAAAATAAAGTAAAAACTCTCAGGTATCCACCGAGGGTCTTGGGACATATCCCTCAAGGATAAAGAGAGACTTACAGTCTCCTTTCAAATTTTTCTGACTTCTCTATCAGTGAGGAAGACTACACATAGGGTATATATAAGACTGCCGTGTTTGGAGAAA
>RJWM01029533.1:0-24373 GCA_004363535.1 Dasyprocta punctata
GAGAAAAGAAACAGATCACCTATGAAGGAAAGTCTATCAGAATCATGGCAGACTTCTCAACACAAACCTTTAAGTTAAGAAGAGCTTGGAGTGAAGTATTTCAAATCCTGAAAGAAAACAACTTTCAACCCAGATTGATGTACCCTGCAAAACTATCCTTAAAAATTGATGGAGAAATAAGATACTTTCATGACAAAGAAGAACTGAAGAAATTTATGGTCACCAAACCAACACTACAAAGAGTACTGAAAGACACTCTAGAAAGAGACAAAGATAGTCACAATCTTAAGAACAACAACCAAAGGAAACCACTAAACAGGGCAAATAACTAAACAGAAAATGTAGAAAACCAACAATAGAAAGATATCATGACAGGGATGAGCCAGTACATAGCAGTTTTATCAATCAATGTAAATGGTCTCAACTCACCAATAAAAAGAAACAGACTAGCAGAGTGGGTTAAGAAACAAAATCCAACAGTATGCTGTGTACAAGAAACACATTTCACTCAAAAGGAAATTCACAGACTAAAAATCAAAGGCTGGAAAACAATACTCCATGCAACAGGAACCCAGAAAAAAGCAGGGGTAGCTATTATGTTTGCAGACAATGCAAACTTCAAACCGAGAATGATCAAAAGAGATAAAGAAGTTCACTACATACTTGTTAAGGGAAAACTTCAAGAGGAAGAGATTACAATCATAAATATATATGCATCGAATATGGGAGCACCCAACTATGTAAGACACTTCTTAATACACATGAAAACCCAAATAAACAATAATACAGTTATAACAGGGGACCTTAACACCCCATTGTCATAGAGAGACAGATCAACCAAACAAAAAATCAGCAAAGAAATAGCAGAACTGAATCAAGCTTGTGAACAAATGGACCTAGTAGGTGTATACCAAGTATTCCACCCATCGACATCATAATACACATTCTTCTCAGCTGCACATGGGTCATTCTCTAAAATAGATCATATACTGGTCCATAAAACAAGCTTAAGTAAATGCAAAAGAACTGAAATAATTCCATGCACATTATCTGACCACAGCGCGGTAAAATTGGAAATGAATGACAAAAAAACCTACAATAACTGCATAAACACATGGAAATTAAATAATACCCTCCTCAATACCCAATCGGTCACAGAAGAAGTCAGAGAAGAAATTAAACAATATCTACAATTGAATGAAAATGCAAAAACAAATTACCAGAACCTGTGGGATGCAATGAAAGCAGTCCTCAGAGGGAAATTTATAGCACTAAACTCCCACATCAGAAAAATGGAAAGAACACACATAAACAACCTAATGCTGCACCTCAAACTTCTAGAAAAAGAACAAGTCAAGTCCAAAGCCCAAAGAATGGAGGCAATTATTAAGATTAGAGCAGAAATTAATGCAATTGAAACTAAGAAAACAATACAAAGAATCAATGAATCGAAGAGATGGTTCTTTGAAAGAGTAAATAAAATTGAAAAACCCCTAGTCAACCTTATCAAGAAGAGGAAAGGAAAAACTCAGATCTATGCAATAAGAAATGAAAAGGGTGAAATCACTACAGACCAGGTGGAAATACAGAAGATCATCAACACCTACTTCGAAAACCTTTATTCACATAGATTTGATAACACAGAAGAAATGGACAGATTTCTAGAAACCTATGAACTACCAAGCTGAATCAAGATGTAAAGTTGCTGAATAACCCAATTTCAGCTAATGAAATTGAAAATGTAATTAGGACCCTACCAACAAAGAAAAGCCCAGGCCCTGATGGATTCACTGCTGAATTCTATAAGAAATTTAGGGAAGACTTAATGCCAATGCTCCTCAAACTCTTCAATGAAATGGAAAGGGAAGCAAGTCTCCCTAACTCATTCCTGGAAACAGGTATTACGCTAATACCAAAACCAGAGAAAGACCCTACCAAAAAAGAAAATTACAGGCCAATCTCCCTAATGAACATAGATGCAAAAATCCTCAATAAAATTCTGGCAAATAGAATACAGAAAGTTATCAGAAATATTATACATCATGATCAAGTGGGATTCATCCCAGGAATGCAGGGATGGTTCAACATACACAAATCAATACATGTAATACACCATATCAACAGGGGCAAGGACAAGAACCACATGATCATCTCAATAGCTGCAGAAAAAGCTTTGACAAAATCCAACACCCATTCATGATCAAAACCCTACAGAAAATCGGAATAGATGGTCTCTACCTCAACCTGATAAAAGCCATATATCATAAACCAACAGCCTACATCTTACTAAATGGACAAAAACTAAAAACTTCCAACCTAAAATCAGGAACAAGACAAGGATGTCCATTATCACCACTCCTACTCAATATAGTTCTATAAATACTAGCCAGAGCAATTAGACAAGAGAAAGAAATAAAGGGAATACAGATAGGAAAGGAAGAAGTAAAATTATCATTATTTGCAGATGATATGATACTCTACATAGAAGACACCCAAAAATCCATTAGAAGACTTCTAGAAGTAATAAGCAAATTCAGTAATGTAGCTGGATACAAGATGAGCACTCAAAAATCAATAGCATTCCTGTACACAAACAACAAAGTCACTGACAGAGAAATAAGGGAAACCACACCCTTCACTATAACATCCAAAAAAATGAAATCCTTAGGAATCAATCTAACAAAGGAAGTAAAAGATCTATACAGTGAAAATTACATTACTATAAAGAAGGAAATCGAAGATTTCAGAAAATGGAAAGATATTCTCTGCTCATGGATAGGAAGAACAAACATCGTTAAAATGGCCATTCTCCCAAAATTATTATACAGATTCAATGCAATCCCAATCAAAATTACCACTTGCCTACCTCACAGAGCTAGAGAAAGCACTCCTGAAATTCATCTGGAACCAGAAAAGACCTAGAATAGCAAAGGCAATTCAGGGCAACAAAGGGAAGGCAGGAGGCATCACAATTCCCGATTTGAAACTATACTACGAAGCTACTGTGATCAAAGCAGCATGGTACTGCAATCAAAACAGACCTGAAGATCAATGGAATAGATTAGAAGATACAGCCACAACTACAAACACACTTAGCCACCTCATCTTTGACAAAAGGGCCAAACATGCACATTGGAAGAAAGACAGCCTCTTTAACAAATGGTGCTGGAAAAACCGGCTTTCTATATGCCATAAACTAAAACTAGATCCATGCCTATCACCATGCACTAAAATAAAGTCAAAATGGATCAAAGATCTGAATATAAAGACAGAGACACTAAACTTACTAGAAGACAGAGTAGGTACAAATCTCAGTGACATAGGAGTAGGCAGAGAGTTCATGAACAAAAATCAGATTGCACGGGAAACACTTCCCAGAGTCAACACCTGGGACCTCATCCTACTAAAAAGTTTTTGCATGTCAAAGGAAATCTCCAACAGAGTGAAAAGAAAACCCATGAACTGGGAAAATATCTTAGCTAATTGTCCATCAGACAAAGGACTTCTATCTAAAATGTATAA
Source organism: Dasyprocta punctata (assembly GCA_004363535.1). Lineage (NCBI taxonomy): Eukaryota > Metazoa > Chordata > Mammalia > Rodentia > Dasyproctidae > Dasyprocta > Dasyprocta punctata. The sequence continues at coordinate 3,523 of RJWM01029533.1, forward strand.
AGAATTAAAAGAAATGAGGCCCCTAAAATTCAAGGACTGAATCCAAAAATGGGCATCTGAGATGAATACACACTTCTCAGAGAAAGAAATACAAATGGCAAATAAGTATATGAAAAAATGTTCAACATCAATGGTCATTTGGGAAATGCAAATTAGAACAACACTGAGATTGCATCTTACTCCAGAAAGAATGGCCAAGATTAAAAAATGAAGCAACAACAAATGCTGGAGTGGCTGTGGGAAAAAAGGAGCTCTTCTCCACTGTTGGTGGGAGTGTAGACTGGTGCAGCCACTGTGGAAGTCAGTGTGGAGATTCCTCAAGAAGCTAGGATTAGAGATCCCATTCAACCCAGCTATCCCTCTTCTGGGCATTTTCTCAGAAGAATTGAAAACATCATACCACAGTGATATCTGTGCATCCATGTTTATAACAACCCATTTTGTAATAGCCAGATCTTGGAAATAACCCAAGTGCCCATCAATCCAAGAATGGATAAAAAAGATGTGGTATTTTTATACAATGGAGTACTGCTCAGCTATTAAGAAAGATTGCATTGAGACTTTTGTAAGTAAATGGTCAGGACTTGAGACCATACTCGTAAGTAAGATAAATCAAACCCACATGTGTAAATACCGTATTGTCTCCCTAGTGTAAGAAACGGAAAAGTATATATGATTTAGAATCTATAATAAATACTACATGTGGGTTAAAACAGCTCAAGGAGCAGAAGTGACTGGGAAGGGAAAGGGCGGAAAGAGAAAAGGGAAGAGGAAGGTATATGGACCTGTGTATACGTATATGTAAGATAACTAGAATGAACACGCTGCTGAATGTATTCGTTATTGAGAAAGAACAATTAATACTCATATGATTGGATCAATTTTGCATGTCTATATCTGTTAATGTAAGTAACCATTTTGGGGATAATGATACGCAATGTTGCAACCATTGTCAAGTTTCTATTATCCGGTTTTGTAAACCTACAATGTTACTGTTGTGTATTTATTCTAGTCGTTTGTTTGTCTCTTTTGCTTGTTGTCTTTATTGTATATGTCTTTTTTTTTTCTTGGCTTAAATAAAAAAATAATAATAATAAATAGAAAATTAAAAACAAGATATAGTCTAAAGCAGATTTTAATATATCTGCTCAGAGCCAGATGATGCATGACCTTGTTATGTTTTGTAATCCACTCTCAACCTTTCTGTGCATGATAAACCAATATTATTTTCCTTCTCTGAACAGAACAGTGCCTTCCAGATCACAGATAGGCCTAGTATCAGGCTCTCCTCAGGTATATCCAAGCAAACCACCACATCAGTATGACAAAATGCAGTGCACACTGTCTTTTCATTTTAAAAAGGTAAACTGGATAAATGGTTACAAGATAACTAATCATCCAAGCCAGAAAGAGTCTGAGAGTAGTGTCTTTTATGAATCCTTAAACCCCAAGTCAACAAACACAAACCAGTGGTATCCCAGAAACTCCACATTTTGTCTACTGAAAAACCAAGTTCATTAAATGGGTTGTATGAAGCAAACCTAAAGGAAAAGGACAAGACCACGTAAGACCTTGCCTTTCAATAAACACTTATTTCTACCTTCTGTGTGTCAGGTTCTTTGCTAAGTGTTGAGGTGACAAATCATAAAATCTTTGCCTTGGTGGAAGAAATAGATCAAAAAAGAAAAAAAAGGGGCAGGGGAAAACACATCTTTAAAATAATTACCAATTATGATTTTTAAGTGTTATAAATGAACTGAAAGACTTTGGGAGAGAGAAGAACCTACTCAGCAGAGGGGTAACATTCTAACTGTGACTTGAAAGCATAGTATGAGTAGCCAGAGAGTGCTGATAGGAAGGAAGCAGGGGAGTGGTCCAAGCTCAGAAAACAGTATGTGCAAAGATACTAAGAAGGGAAGGCTTGGTTTGAGAGAGAAAATGATGACTTACATCATGCTTTACAGAAGAAAGAAGTGTCTAAAGCAGTCTGGAGAGATCAAGTCTTTCATTCTTTATCTAGAATCCTCTATTGAAATAATAGTGGGTCCTCAATTGGCATTGCACATAGCAGAGCTAATTCAACAAGCATCTACTATTCCATCTCCTCATAGCATAAACTCACCCAAAGAGATTAATGGAAGCAAAGGGATAGGAAACTTAGTAAAACCGAAAGTGTTCATTTCTCCCACTATTCTCACTGCTTGCAGAGAAAGAGTGAATGTCTTTAGAAAAACAGATGGACAGAGGACTGTACAATGCCTCATCTCGCTGGATGTCACTGTTTATCTCTGTGCAATCAAGGTCTGATCCTCTTCTCTATCTTCAAAAACCCTCTGGCCTGTGCCTTTTCTGAGTGATCACAGCATGGGAGAAAATCTTAGACAATTTACTTAGTACTTTTAAGTTTGAAAAATATGTAAACTTAAGATTGCCCAAGTAGTGACCAGGAAACAGAGCATATTTATTTCTATCAAAAAAACATGCAAATATAAAGTTGGGTGCATGTCTCTGAGGGATTTTTATCAATAACTAGAGAAAGTACAAATCCCTTGAAGTAATTAGAGGTCAGAATAAAGCTATTCCCAAATTTAAAAAATAAAACAATATCAAGCCCAAACATGAATTAATTTTAAAAGAAAAGAGACTCCAGCATAATTTGGGGTTCAAGAAAACACTGAGCTTTATGTTAGTATTTTGCGCTCAGCAAAATACATTTTGCCAAATGTTTTACCTCTTAATTCAGACGAGGCATGCATATTTCAAAGGAAATTTAATCCATATGTTTCTGATTCATTTACACTTAATTCATCAAAATGTTGTTTTGTAAGAGTTATTTGGTGTCCAAGAAGTCTTATAAGACTCTTCTCTTTGAACCAGAAAGCTTGGTGTTGCCAGGACTAAATGGAACTTTATTTGTAAAGAGTAGGACCTGGTGTTCCTCTAGGAAGTTTGGCTCATAAACTAGACTCTACTCTTAGAGTAATGAGGTCAAAAGTAACAGGTAATACTGAGAACTAGCAGGGAACCTTCAGTAAGATAGAGAAAACTGCCAAGCAACACTTTTCAGGGAAACCAACTCATCATCCTTGTTATTGAGAAGCAATTTCTGTTTCATTTTTTATTATGAAAAGTTATTTCAATGTTTCGATAAAGAAAATGAAGGACTTTGGTCCTTAGCATGGAATGTTATACTTGGTTATTAACCATGAATAAATATGTTATTTTATAATATAATACCAAGAGTGTATTTCCTCTGGTATTTCAAGCATTTTGTTACACAGATTTTGAGCTTCCTCAGTGCCTTCATGAACTTTACTACCGGTTTAGGGAAGACTATTTTTTATTTAATTGATGTTTAAATTTTTCTAGTAATCAGTAAGTTTTTTTTCCTTTGGGTACATACTTGGTTAACTTCCAATACTTCAGATTATTAGTCCTTTGGCTTTTAAATAAATGGATAAATCTCTACTTTTAAAACCATGCTATCCTGTGATGGATTTAGTGTGCTTATTTATTTGATTGTGCATGTATTATGGCAACAGTTCAAAACATCTTTTCCAAAGATCCAAACATCATGATGCAGTTACAGAGCTATCCCTTGATAGATGTAGAAAGCCCACGGTCTCTTGAATGACAATGAGGTTCACAAATCTAAAAATACAGAACTCATCAGATTCAAAATTACTATGGAGATTTCCCATGATTAAAACCATAAAACAGTTCAGTAAAAATAACTTGAGTAAAATATTTAACAGTTACAAAGGTGATTGCTATTAATATGTTCTAAATAATTTAAACTAAAAATGCACCAGTAATTTAGAAAGGCTCATACTACACAATTATATTATTTGATAATATTGGTTGTAAACATTTATGCATAATGTGTGTATATGGCAGACACGTATATCTAATGATATAATTTTTACTGTTATAGTCTAAAATACTGAAATTATATAATTTAAATAATTCTCAATTTTCTTTGAAAAATGTGCCCAGCTATCTGCATAAAGAATTTCCCAGAGCATAACCCTCAAATTAAAAGCAAAGTTTAAAGAATACAAAGAATACAGGAATTTATGGAGTCTGATAATTATAACAAGAGAGCAGTTTCCACACATAAATCTTTTTTTTTTGTTTGTTTGTTTGTTGTTTTTTTTGTTTTTTTTTTTGGTACTGGGGATCGAACTCACGACCTCACACTTGCCAGGCAGGCGCTTACACCACTGAGCTAAATCCTCGGCCTCCCACACATAAATCTTGTATTAAAACCCACTTTTATTATTTTGAACTATGTTCCACTCACACATTTTTTAAAATCTCTATGAGCCAGTCTCACTATATATTCCAGGCTGGCCTTAAAGTCACTGTCGAGCCAAGGCTAGCCTTGAATTCACAGCAATCCTCCTGTTTCTGTGTCCCAAGTGCTGGGATTACATGTATGTGCTACCACACCTGGCTACTAGATAGGGTTAGATATTATTCCTATCCCTAAGAGCAAAGAATTAAGCAATATATATGTACTAAATTAATGCTAGCTGTTACAAGTAAATGTACAAATATATACTGGTAGTGCCTTCAACATGACAATCATTTATTTTTCATATACATAAAACACTGAATTGGTATTCTTGATTGTCAGGAAGCTCTTGTCAGCAGAAATATTTCAACCACACCCCTCCAACATATCATTTCTAAGATTTTCTTGTTTGGTTGCATCAAACCAGCAGAAAAGGGAAAAGCACAGATCATCACATCCATGAAAACTGTATCGGCTTCACTAAAAATGAGACATGTCACTGTTTATATACCAACGGCAAAAACTAGCTGACCTAGGAATTGCACAAGTAATTGCAACAGAAGATGGAAATGTAATTCACAGTTGGACTGCTAGGAAGAAAGGGAAACAAGACAGGAGAAAGTTAATCACCCTTTGCCACAAGATGTAAAGGGCCTCACACTCTTTCATTAGTAAGTACTTGATAATGGTCAGGTATTACCGTTATTAATAAAATTTTTCTTAATTTAAGACATTTACCTTGGGATACATTAGCTGTATTTTCAGGGCAAGTGAATACATATTTTTTCTAAATATTTAACATACTATTTGAGTAAGAGAAACTTGTATGCTAAAAGTTAAAATACAATAGAAAATAACTCGGAGAAAAAATGCAATTAATGCCTAGATACAGTGTTTGACATACAAAAAAAACCTTTTCTACCTTTGTATATTCTTTTCATGCAAAACAGAACCAAACAGGCTTTTCTTAGACATCATATATTCAGTGATCTAAGCTTAACAGATTAGATCAAAATCCTTAGATAGATAGGTTTCAAATCCTATTATAGATAACCTCAAGATGTAGTCAAATTATCATCGTGGTGCAAAGTACACAGCTTCCACAGTGTGCAAGCCGAAAGTTGTTTTTGCTGTCTGTATCCAGTTGCGATCTTGTTTTCTGCGATCTTGTTTTCTGTGATCTTGTTTTCTGTTGTGATCTTGTTTTCTGTTGCAGAATAAGATACAAGAGGTTCATCAATATCTTCGCTACTTTCTTCAAGTAAAGATAAAGAAATACACCTATATTTGGAAAGCAATACAGAAAGCCTTGTAAAGAGATCATCCATTTCTTCTTAAAAATATTACTTTTAAAAAAACTCAAGTGAAAGGAAAACTTAAGATTTTTCAGAGTCTGTCTGGTTCTAATGGCAAAGTATTGCCAACCCGAGGAATGGATTTCAGCAGCTCTAGAAAGAGTTAGTTAATTAAAATCACCCTTCTCTTAACTTGCCTCTTTTTCTGTCTCTTTAGTTGAACCAACTTGTCCATTAATATAATATTAAACAAATGAAAGCCAAAAAGAAAAACAAAGCAAGTTTCTTTCTATGCATACTTCTAAGAACAGGCAGTGTATGCTTCATGTCTACAAGTGCCAAAATTGTTGTGAAAACAAAGTCACTTTTTTTTTAGCTGATTGAAAACTACTTGAATTCAATACTAGTTTTACATACAAAAAACAATTCATATTCTTGAAGTTTTAAAAATAATACCAAAGCAGACAGTACTAAAATAAAGTACTCTTTTCTATACACAGTGTTTTGAGGGGCCCTTGAAATATTCCCCAAAAAGTAAGTTACCTCTTAATTCCCTAAGGCAATGTTTAAGGCGGTCTCATGTTATTTTTCCCCCAAAACTTGTTAACCTTGGAAAATAAACCCTTTCTGAATGCTCCCGACAACCTTGGCTTTCTGATCATGGGATCAGAGAAAGAAATACTCTGGCTTTCATTAGTTTAAAGACATCTGCAAGTAGAACTTACAACACAAAACAATCTCAGTTGCTGATCTTGTTCTTTCATCTGGACCAAACAGTGTTAGTGTCAACAACTGCAGTAAACAGCGTAGCTAGAGTTAACGTAAACATTTCAGAAATCATAAGCTTAATATCGTTGTTCAGAAGTTGAACCAAACTATGACTAAACTCTTCTGCACTCTAGACCACAGGCTGGAGATTGACTTTGATATATTTCCAGAAAGAAAGTGGATCCAAACCTGAACACCGAGAAGAAAGTAAATGTTCACGGAATTGAAAGTAAATGTGGCAATAGGTGCTTTTGGTGAGCATATAAATGCAGAAGGTTGAGCAAAGGGCATTGACGCTCCCCACCTGTGGCAGTCGGGTCAGAGGCATTCTGGGGGTCTCGTTGTTATTAAAATCCTCATAAAAGTAGATACTGTTTATTTCTTGGTGGCAGTTCTTCGGCACTAGCTCTCCCTCTGGCCACATATTTTTAAAATAACTCCATGCCATTCCTATTATGTGTAAGCTTTCTTTAGTTCCAGGGCGAGACAACAGGAAAAACAAACCTAAACAAAAGCCAACAGAAACTAAATGCTTTGAGATTACTTTGTAAACATGTCAGCCATAAGGTAGGTAATTATCTTCAAATAAAGGAATCATTTATTGGGTCACTGTGCCCAAATGAGAATGGTGATGTTATTTATAAGTTTGAAATATTCTTTTTAGACTATTTTGTCCTCCCTAGTCTTATGCAGCCAAAGATACTTTTGAACTTCATTTTTTTCCCCTGGGCCTAGCTGTTTATTTTCAAGGTTAAATCCTTTTAAATGGACAGAGTAAATTTGAATCTTACCTTTTCCATCACATCTTCAAAAATATGCTTACTATCTTGGACTGAATCTGAAAACTTAGGCCCTCACTCCCTTTACTTTCAGATTCTCTATTTACAAGAATCAAACTGTTCTCTGTTTTTTAGTCATTACTTTGAGTAGCCCACTACAATATAGAAATTACTTTCTCATTGGTTCTGTTATTATTGCCCTTAGCAAGGTTTGGCAGTGGAGCAATAGGAAATTAGGATACATATTTGGCAAATAGGAAATGGCAACAAGTGTCTGAGCTAAACTTTAAACCTAGGGCATTATATGCTAATCCCCACATTCATTCCACTATTTGATGCTATCTTTCAAAAAAAAAAAAAGGAATGGAATTAAAATAATCCTTGCTTTTTATCTGATCTGTATAGCAGTTTCATGCTCATCATGACTCAGAAAGAAGTGGCTAAAGCATGCCTGAAAAGTATGTTAAAAGATGGTTCATTTAAACCCTTCGTGAACAGTCTTTTCCAGAAATCCATTAATGGTAAAATAAAAATATTAGGAAGAATACCACATAATATTGCTATATGATGGTATTCTTAATTTATTCATATCAAATGGAATCTGAAAAAAAAGTAATCCAAGATCATCTTCCCAGTAAATGGTAGAGGTATGACTTAAACTCGAATGTGTCTAAGTGCAAATCCCATGCTTCGAGCACCAGATTACACTGCTATAACTCACATTCAGCCAAGGACTCTGCACTTAAAACTAGCCAGTTAATAAGAAACTGTCAAAACCTCTTATTTGTTCAGCTTGTTATCTCACTGTAGGTTTTCTTTTGTCTCTCTGCATTTAGGTCCACAATGAGGTTTCAAAATAACTTTTTAAAAAAATAAAACTGTGATTAGCCAGGTGTGGTGGCACACACCTGTAATCTCAACACTTGGGAGGCTAAAACAGGAGGATTGCCTTGAGTTTGAGACCAACCTGGGCTATGTAGCAAGTTTAAGGCCAGCCTGAACTACACAGCAATACCCTGTTTCCAAAAAAGAAAAAAAAAATCCTTGGTCTTGTGAAGGATATACTCAACTTATATTTGCCAAGCTACTTTTCCATCAGGCTCAAAGTAGCTAAATCGAGCCCAGACCAGGAAGGACCAGGAAGGAAGCTAAGCCCTGCCTGTGAGCCCACCAGAGCAAGGACCAGGGAGATCCAGCATGGAAGCAATGCCCCCATCTGTGAACCAACCAGAACACAGACTAGAGAAAACCAGAAAAGCAGCTAAACCCCTGCCTGTGAGCCAGACAGCAAATAAAATGGGGAGAACCAAGAAGACAGCTATGCCCCCACCTGTGAGCCAGCCAGCAGCGGAATGGGGAGAACCAGGATTGTTTTATTCTCTTTAAAATAAAAATAAATACATAAAAAAGTGGAGAAATCTCTTTTCCCTCCACCTAAAGTCACTTGTGAAGTTTATTTTCTAGCTATTGAAGCCAGAATTTACATGTATTTATTTATTTATTTTAATTTTTATTAGTGTATGATTATAATACATAATGAATACATTTATCATGGGGTATTGACATTCACATGTCTCACCCTGACCTGTTTTACTTCCCCTCCCCTTAGTTTTCTCCTTTCCTGAGTTATGGTCCAAGCACCAAACTATACATTGCAAGGCAAGAACAAAGTCAAATGATAATACACCATCTTCATGGAGCTCATAGTTTAGCTAGTGATATATGATTTCAAATGTTACCAGAAAACACTCATGGTGTCAACTCAAGTATACTATATTTGAAGAAGGGTAAAATGCTCAAAGAGGAGAAAGACATTGTGTCAGAACCTCTGAAGTCATGATTGAGACAAATAGCACTGTAACAGCCAACTTACCTTTATCTACCATGTGCTTAGATAAGGAATCTGTGTGTTTTACTATTTACAAAATTTGCTTCACCATCCTTGTTCAGAACCTATTATATTAGTGAATTATTTCTCATTCATATTTCTCTTCTATCTCTCTTCAATCTCAATTCTTCCAGCCTAGCTAACATCCTTTATAAGAAACTTTCACTTGTTTCAAAACACAAATCTCATTTCTTCCCTAATATAATTCTTTGTCACACATTTAAGCAGAAATTGTTTATTGCAGAGAGCAAACAATATCAAATTAGCTTAGGCAAAAGAAAAATTTACTGTTCATGATTACAAAAATGAAACCCGTATATTCATTGTAACTTGCAATTTTGACCCAAAGTACATCTGCTTGAACTTTTGATTCCTCTCCAAAGCAGCAACCAAGCCTAGAAAGGTTACATGTTTCAACCTCTTAATAGAAATAGTTCCCTGTATCACTATATATTTTTTGTTTATGATGAATAAAATACAGGTTTCATTTTAGTTTACAAATGTTTTTCAACATGTAAACAGCTGAAAGAAGAATAACTAGGTTTTTTGGTTTTGTCTCATTATATTGTGTTTTTCTTCCAAGAGACTCTGTCTTTGCCAATCAGATTACCTAACATAGGTCTCTACCTCCTCCAGCTACCATGGTTTCAGTCTTGGTCCATTAAAATTATCTGAGGACCTTTTTATTTATTTATTTATTTATTTATCTTTGTCTAGTAATTTTTTTTATTTAAGAGAAAATGGACACAGAAAACAGAAACAAAAAGCAAAAGAGACAAACAAACAATAACAACAAATCTGATACGATAACATTATAGGTTTACAAAGTGAGATAGCTGGAATTTGACAGTAGTTGTAATATCGCATATCATTACCTTCAAAGGGGTTGTTCAGATTAACAGATATAGACATGTAAAATTGATCTAATCATATGAGTATCAACTGTTCTTTTTTAATAGCTAATGCATTTAGTAATATAGTCATTTTAACTATCTTATGTATACCTATTTATAAATTTATGCCTTTTTCCCTTCCTTCTTTCCTCCTTTCCCCTTAGAATACCTCTTGTTGTCTTTAAAATAACTGTCCATATCATCAGGTCTAATATAATCAAACAAAATAGTTCAGAAGAAAACCAATAAAAAAATAAAACAACAGTCACAGAAAAGAGAAACAAAAAGCTAAAGGGACCAACAAACAACAAGGAAGAAAGAAAGAAGGGAAACGGAAAAAGACATAGATTTATAAGTGGGTATACATAAGATGGTCAAAATGACTATATTACTAAATGCATTAACTATTGAGAGAGAACAGTTGATACTCATGTGATTAGATCAGTTTTACATGTCTATATCTGTCAATCTGAGCAACCCCTTTGAAGGTAATGATATACAATGTTACAACCACAGTCAAACTCCAATCACCTCATTTTGTAAACCTATAATGTTACAGTTTTGGATTCGCTCTTGAGGACCTTTTTAAAAAGAAATCAGTATCACATCCTTCCCACTGCACTATCAGATCAATTTAACAAAAATCCTAGTAATTGAGGCCTACACAATAGTATTCCTTAATTATAATGTTCAGTGAAGTTGAAAATTCACCTTCTGCCAATCTATAAAACACCATCCACTCAGTCAGGGAGGTAGCAATATGCCTTGGTTAACGGCAAAAGGATGGAAAACTAATGTTAGCTAATAGAAAGAGAGCAAAGCAAGAAGAATTAATTAACAGAAAGATTCAAACTTATTTATGTTTTTCACCAAATATGGCAATAATTCTTGGCTCTAGTATCAAACACAATTTGCAGTTTCCTAGCAAGGGTCTCTTCTCAACCATAAAATTCTATAATCTTTGTATAAGTCCTTCCCTCTCTGCTCTCTTATTTATTTTGTGCCCATGAAATTAGCCAAGGCATTGTTTACCATTATCCATAGGCTTTACAGGAAATATGAAGTAGGGGTGTTTAGCACCTCCACACAGAGAAAAGTAGAATTAAATATATAGTGTTGTGTTTTCAAACACCATTTCCAGTTTGATGGCTTGCTCCATAAACTGTTCTGAAGCAGAAGGCCAAATACTTCAGGTTACCAAAGGAAAGTTATTTTAAGGGCCTCATTAGTGAGCCATGTGAAATGACAGAACTATAAAGTTGACCATAAATGTCATTTGTATTTAAAAGTAAGGTGTGCATGGGGGTGCATTTTTAAAAACATAAGATTGGCCTGAGGATATAGCTCAGTGGCACAAGCACCTGCCTGGCAAGTGCAAGGTCCTGAGTTTGATTCCTGGAACCAAAAACGAGCAAAAGACAACAACAATAACAACAACAACAAACATAGGATTATGGTGGAAAGAGAAGCAGCTTAGATACTGTTTTATTCGTATGTTATTAGTAATTCAAAATTGAGTATTTTGTAGAAGAAGTTCATTTACATTAACTGCTTTGGAAGAAAGAACCTTAAAATGTGGCAGCTGAGTGCTGAAAGATTTTGTTTTCTGCCACTGGAAAGTCTCAGATGGCTGCTGTGCTGGTTTTCCTTCCCATACCTGGACTCTGTGGCCAGTGCCAACATATGAAGGAAATTTTTAGACTCGACCACTTGGTCTTAGTGGCCCAATTGGAAGAAAATAAGAATAAACAAACACAAAATCTCTTATTTTGCAATATTAGCAAAGAAAACACTGACCTTCCACCTCCTACCTAATCTACCCCCAATTGCTTCTTTAACACCATGCCTAGTAAAATGAAAAGAGCTTTTCAAAAGAAGGAAAGAAACATCTGCTTGGACTTCAGATTCCTCTCCAAAGCAGAAACCAAGCCTAGAAAGGTTACATCTTTCAATGAGCCAGGCAAAACTAAGGACAAAGTTCAACTGCTTATCCCATTTGACCTTGGCTTTAATACAGGATCACATTGATCCTGATGGAGAGATTAAAACGCCAAGTCCAGAACCGCTCACCAAGCAAATTCACAAGGGGAGTTCTAAGAGTTCTTTGGCACTCTAACTTCATATGGAATTAGTAAGGACCATCCCAGGCCACAAATGGAGCAATATTTTAACTCAGTGTGCATAATTTCAAAGATAAAACCTAAGATTGGAGGCCATGCTGAACTTTTCAGATCCTGCCTTCCTGGTAGTATTTGTCAAGAAAATATAGGCATGTATAAGAGCTGTCAAAAAGATTTCTTTTGGGAGGAGAAAAAATATGAAAGTTATTAGAACCTGAAAAGTCAAGGGCAGGGGCAACAACCAGCCCAAAATCATTGTCGTTTAATATCTCTATCCAAAATTGCAAATTTATGCTTCTTTTAGTGAAAATCACTTTCTTTCACATTGTAGCAAAACGGCACATACATGGATGGTCATGATTTTCTCAGTAAATACTAAGAAAGTTTTGAACTAGTTAAAAATACAAACTTTAACAATGAAAATATGAGACAGAGAGATTAGAAACAAAAGAGATATGAGCACGAGAGAGCTCTGGGAATGGTTGCATCTGTCCGCCTCTTAAACAACTCCAGTTGAAAGCACACTGGTACTGAGGTGAAGTGGACCTGGGAAACTAGATTCCAACCCACCTCAGCCACTACCTGACTGCAATCTTACTCAAGTTTCTTATATTCTTTGGGCCTCAATTTTCTCATCAGTAAAACAAAAAAGGTTAGAGTAGGGTAATTTTATAACCAAAATAGTCATAGATTTTAGAGAAGTTGTGCAGAGTTCACATGAATTCCATGCTTCTATTCTCAACTACATGTTTTTTCTAAAGCCCAAATAATAGTAGTTCTTATTTTTCTGTTATGGCTACTAATTATCAATCACAACAATCTAACTTTCAATCAAACTAATATTCATCAATTGCTCTTATGTCTTCTCTTTCCATGAGATTATAAACTCCCTAAGGTGCAAACTAATTTAGTTTGAACTGAACCCCTTACTGAAATTAAGAAACTATTATGCACACAGCAGATAATTGGGTTATGATTTTGGACAATTGTAATTTGGAATAAATGTTTGATATTTAGTATTGAATTAATCAACCAGTGAATATTGCTTGGGATGAATAAGAAAGATAAGCTGAGAAACTCTGATTTCTAGACAACAGAACCTAATCATAAAAAGATTAAAATTTTGAATAAACTGAATTAGTTAAACTTCAAGAAAAGCATTTGTGCCTTCATTTTAAAAATCCCTATGCTAAAATATTTCCTTTCAAATATTCCTTACTAGTCCAGAGTAGCCATCTGCCATCTCTCTCTCTCTTTCCCCTTTTCCCCAAATAAAACATCTTCTTTTATTTAAAAAATAAAAAATAAAAATCCTTATATTGTACCCACTTGAAAGACTCACTAAGTTTTGTTTACCTCTGAAAATCTTAAAGAAGTATGATGAAATAAATCAATTGACATACAAAGTGTTTAGTGCCAAAGCATCACTTTTTTCACAGAAACAGTAAGAGACTCTATCTTCCAAGTCCTGATTCATTGATTCATTTCTAATGTTTCTTAGGTCTTTGTTATATTTTGTTAATATAAAAATACTTAATTTTATTGAATATGCCACCACTTAAAATTATTTAAACTACCATACTTTTCCTGTTTCAATTAAAACTTAATTCATCAGAACTCGAATACATTTTTAGTAATTTTAAAAAAATTTATTAATTTCATTCAGTTCTATCATGGGCATACTAAAGAAAAACTTTCAAGGACACTGAATTGATTTATTAATGAGTTTTACCAGACTTTGTCAGGGTTTACCATGTTAGAAATGTGCTTATGCCGTAACATTAGACTGAAGAAATAATTAGCAACTATGGGCAGAAGGAAAAAATGAAAGACTAACAATTTTAAGATCATTATGCTACCAGCAACATGAGTTCTCTTCTACTAATATATGGAAAATTTTCTTCTCTGGTAATGAGACTTTACCACTGCTCTTTATTACACAAATGCCAATCTTATCCTACACATAACTGAATTTGGTTTTCCTATGCTAGTTCTTTGAGAGGGAAGCACATAGGGAAAAAAAATCACAACTGGATGGATGATGGGATTAATTCCTAAAAGAAATGAAAGAAACTGAAGAAGCATAAATTAAATAAATAACAAACTTTGCTCTCTGTGCTAGCTATTTAGCCAGTGGTTGAGATTTTAAGAAACAAATTCTTCCTTCATGTGTGGTTTTCATTTTCCTGCTAAAGTTTTCTATTCCAAACTTTGTGTCCAAAATGTGTTTTAAAATATTTTTTCATCCCATCTAGTCACAACAAAATCATTAGGAACCACCAAATCAATTGAGTTCATTATAAGTTAGTTAAAATCAAACACACTCAAAAAGTGGCTACCTTAATTTTTAAAATGTCTCGTACCACTAGGGTCTCTGTTTGAAAAACATTGTTCCTTTTCCCACATCCCTTCCTTAAAAGGACAATTTCAATTTCAAGTGTATTGAATAAGTTGGAACACTGATAATGTAGTGAAATAGGAATCAAAGGCAACATGGAGACTACCTGGCATATACCTAGGATGTCTGTGTTCAGCTTGGACCACAGCCAACTCACGGTGGATGCCAGCTGAGCTTATTGCACTCAAGGAGAAAGCCTGAATACTGCAGAGCCAAATCAAACTTGGGATGTATCTTTTGGTCTTGACTATGAGAAATGTCTACTAGAATAATTCTGAGTTACTAAAACAGCAGAGCAGTTAGGCCAATTTATCAGATTGGCCCAAGTCTGACATGACAGAAACAGCATGTTCTGTGATTCAAGAAACTCACTGGCGTAGCTATCACTCAAGCAGTCCATGAACTCCATTGGAGATTTGTTTATTTTGCATGTACTAGAAGGAGGAGACTTTTGTGGCATTTTCTTCTAAGCACAGACAAAAAAATTAGTGAATAACTTTACACAAAAATAAAATAAAACTTGGCTTAAAACCAAAAGTATATCCCTGAATAATCAGTTATTTTTAATAAAGCTTTAGACACCATCAGATGGAATCCCTTATGATTTGACTTGATTGATCTCCTCCAAAAAGTATGTAGTTGATTCATTATTCATTAGAAGATGCAATTCAAGAATAATTTGAGGTAGCTATATGATAAATCAGAATCAGAATATCAAGTAGCTACAGGAAGAATCAGAGACAGTTGTGGACTATAAGGTCTCAGAAATACAAATTACTTCTATAGAATGATCCTTTCTTTTTCAAATGAAACTGTGTTAGATTCTGTTCCTCTAAGTGAAATCCCTTAGCAAAAATGAAGTAGACAGAAAAATGAGCCAACTGAGATAAATGAACACTATTAAACATTGATATTGAGAGTATAAAATAATGCAGCTTTTTTAAAGAATAATTTAGCACTAAGTAGCAAAGGTCTTACCATAGTTTTGCTTCTAGGACTCTTTTCTAATAAGTAGACTGAGAGGCAGACTTACACATAATAGTATCCATTGTGGAGTTAATACTGGAAATAAACTTTATGTTCCAGCATAAGGAATTTGTTAAATGTACCACAGCCAATGGGATACAATACAATTTAGTGGTTTAAAATTAAATGAAAAAGTTTGACTGCATTAGGAAATATTCTTGATAGTCTGTTGATGAAAAAGCAGCTAATAGCACACTAAATAAGATAAAATTACAAATTTTAAGGTATGTTGCATAAACATACAGAAAAAAAGATCAGGCACTGTCTAGGGGAAAAAAGGTGCAAGCTTCATATGTCATTTTTAATTTTGTTACCCATAATAAAAAATTAAAAATGAATAGGTGAAATTAACTTTAATTATAAACTTTATTTAAAATGATGCAAAATATGGTTTCAAAATTAAATATAAAAATTATAGATGCCACATTTTATGTTTTTTCTTTTCAAACTAAGTCTTTGAAATTTCATGAGCATTTTACATATACTTCCCATCTCCTTTCTGACTAGCCACATTTTAAATGCTTAAAAGTTCCGTGCAGCTAGTCGTGTACCTCAAGAACACGGTAGTGTTAGTGATTTCTGTTCTCATCTTTATGTTTTTTATGCTCTAGCATCAGAGAAAGATCAGTATTTTTAAATAAGCAAATAGAAGCAGCAGAACAAAGAAAAAATATGGGTAAGAGACCTAGTTTCAGAGGGTTCTAATATTATTACTTGGCCTAATTTGTGTAGTATTCTCCTTCGAATAAATTAGCCTAACAGGACATGTGCAGACCCTTGTAGAGACCACAAAGGATAACTGTGGAACTTTGAAGAAAATTTTACTTTTGGCTAACATACAATTAAATGATACAATTTAATACTGTCCAATTTATGCCTTTACAAATACACTGAAGGTCACGATGAGCAAATTATACTGAACCCCAGAAGGAGTCTTTTTTTTTTTTGTCATTTTAAGCAGTTTGAAAGTTACCAACTATATCTTTCAGTGCAAAGCAAGATGTAATTCCTGGTTAACATGGAGGCAAGTTCAAGTTGTGTAAATATTGCAGAAATACTATTCTGGAGATATAAAGTTTGAGCCTAACTTCCCACTACTAAATTTATTTTAGATTTTGCCTTCAAATCACATGCTTATTAGGCCTCTGGTGGGTGTTAGTTGGTTGGTTAGTATTTTAGAATTCAGCTGCTAAGATATGAGTTAATAATTTTCTTTAGCTCATAGTATATTATCCTTATCATCTGTGCAAAGCTATTCTCATCTGTTTTATTTTTCTCCTTACTCTCCATCTCAATTTTTATTCCCTTCCTTTCACAGGCATCAATTCTATTTGAAATATGTCCTTAAATATTCATGTACTTTTGAAAATATTTAATATGTATTTCTTCTTTAATTTATATGAATGCCATGCTTTAGATGTGATGCTCTTTCAGACTTTTCAGCTTTGTCTTTTTAACACCTATCCATAGCAATTCTACACAATATTCTGTTGTATGCCTCCACCATATTTAACTTATCCTCTCCCCCCGTGATAGATGCCTATGTTGAATACTTCCTGCTACTACCTACTAAATGATCTCCCAAATATCTTCTCTGTGGGTTTATATCCTGTATTTAATTTCAGTAAGGATGAATGGGTGCCTACAAAATTACTGTAGTTTTTTGTGTTCTTTATAGCATTGTACTAGAAAGTCTCATCTGCCTGCATTCTCAAAGGCATTTGTTATTACTCACCTTTTCTGGAATCTACGATCTTTGTCCTCAAAACAATATAAATGCTACACAAATTAAAAATCAACTCCTTTCTTAGATCTATTAGAGAACTGAAGTTGCAGAGCAAACTCCCATCCCGATATCTGGAGACAAGGGGAAATTTAGAGTCTTCCAGGTGTGCTTAAAGAAAACAGAAGCCACTGAAGTTTTAAATTTGTAGAATACTGAAATAGTCATTTTGACAAATTTCAGGGGCTGAGTGTATACACATAAGGAACTCGTGCAGGCCACCATCTTAGGAAAGTCCCTCCACACTCATAGATTTCACCTTCCTCTAGAATTTCACCAGGTTTGCACAGGCCAAGAAAGGCTCCTTCTTGGCTCTGGGAGTGGTAGTGGGGTAACCTCTGTGAAATATGCCCAGAATGTGCTCCATCACCAAGGCCCACTGTTCATGGAAAAAACTTTTAACAGAGCCTCCCTACAGGAGAAATTTCCCCCATAATACAACCCCTGTAGCCTTTCTGCTTCACTCATGATATATTTGTAAGAGGCACAGCCCTGGGACATAAACCTACAAAAAAATTAAAATTTAATCATCATATTGTAGGACACTTCTTTTCATTCACATTTAACTGCCAAACTAACAAGACTCCAGTATAATAACAGTGAAATTATTCACAAGACCTGAAAGATGTAGGTTCTGTCTAACAAGAAGTGATTAGAGAAACCCAAAGACAATAGAGAAGACAAAATAAGGATACTGGTGGAATTTGAAGCTATAGGTACCAGAGCCACAGTAAATATTAAGTAAAGCCTAACTCTTAGTCAGACTGACATAAAAACACATTGATACCTACTTACCTCGGTTTCTATTTCCCAATATGTAAAATCTCTATTCTTTCCCCCCACAACCTCACCAGCATTTGTTATTGGTTGGTTTCTTATTGATGGCCATTCTTTCAAGGGTGAGATGAAATCTCATTGCTGTTTAAATTTGCATTTCTCAAAAGACCAGTGATGTTACAATATTTTTCATGTACTTGTTTGCTGTTTGTACTTCTTCATCTGAGGAGTCTCTATTCATGTCAGATGCCCATTTTTAGATTTGGCCTTTAAATTTGTGGGGAGGTCTGATTTTAAATTTGTTTTTTAATATTCTAGATGTTAGTTCATTGTATGAGGAGTGGCTGATAAAATGTTTTACCCATTCCATGGGTTGTTTCTTCACTGTTGGTGGTTTCTTTTGCAGTGCAAAAGCTTTGTAATTTGATGTGATCACAGTCGTTGGTTCTTTGTAGTATTTCCTGTGCAATCATAAAGTCTTTGCCTATACCTGTCTTCAAGTTTTACCTAGTCTGTTTTCTAGCAGCTTGTGTCTCTGTTTTAATAATTTAGAACTTTGATCCATTTTGATTTTAGTTTAGTGAATGGTGAAAGATATGGGTCTAGGTTCAATCTTTAGCATGTGGAAAGCCAGTTTTCCCAGCACCATTTATTAAAAAGGCTCTCTTCCTTCCCATGAAGGTGTTTGGTCCACTTGTCAAGGATATGGTAGCTGAGAGTGCTTGGAGTTGTTTCTGCATTTTTACTCATCCCTATGATCTTCAGGTCTATTTCTTTGCTAGTATCATGCTGTTTTATCACGGTATCTTTGTACTAAAACTTCAAATTGGGGATTTTGATGCTCCATACCTTGCTCTTATTGCCCAGAATTTATTCTGTTATTCTAGGTCTCTTCTGGTTCCATATGAATTTTAGGGTCATTTTCTCTAGTTCTGTGAAGTACACTGTTGGTATTCTGATTGGGATTGCATTCAATCTATATTACAGGTTTGGAGGTATGGCCATTTTTACTATATTGGTTATACCTATTCAAAAACAGAACTTTTATTCATTGTTGGTGAGAATGTAAACTGGTATAACCACTATGGAAAATCTGTAGGACAATTCCTTTAAAAACTATGCCCCTTCTAGGTATCTTCCAAAAAGAGTTAAAAGCACTATACCACATGATATATGCATACCCATGTTTATAGCAGCACAATTCATAATAGCAAAATCTTGCAAAAAGCCTGCATGCCCATCATTAAATGAATGAATAAAGAAAATGTGTTATTTATAACCAATGGAGTACTACTTTGCCATCAAGAATGATAAACTTGAATAATTTTTGGGTAAATGGATGCATTTTGAGACCACAATTTTTAGTGAAGCAAAGCAGAGGCAAAAGATTACATATCACATTGTTTCTTTTGCATGAGAAACACAAAGGTAAATGAGGAGCAAAATGGAGGATAGCTATTGGAAAGTAGGAAGAACTTGTTTAAATGGGAAAGAGAACAAGGGAAGAGGGAAGGAAAGGGAAGGAAGGGAAAGGGATTTTTGAAAAGAGAATGGAAGGGAAAAATGGAAACAAAGGTTTCATAAAGCAGAAGGAAAAGAAGGGTTGAAGGAAGGGAGAGAAATGGGAAAAAATAATTAAGACATACGATGAGCATGTAGGTACAAATTCCCTATGATGAATGTGATCATTATGTATGGCAAATTATCAGAAACTGTGTTGAGAACATTAATCTCCAGTTTTCCTGGTTATGTGAAGTTTGGGCATGAGGGAGACAGAGCATAGATTAATCTGAAAAGAGATAGAAAACCCTGACTAGCTCAAGCTTGAAGTGAAACATGGGGAAAAGCTAGCATTGGGTTGAGAAGACCTCATGACCATTTGGCAGATTAGAAAATGTTGTATGGAGGTTCTACAGATACAGAGAAGATTTCAAAAGAAGATTATTTTTGAAATGATGTGGAAACTACAGAATCCAGCATTTACAATGCACCTTATGTAAGAAAGAAGTCTCTATGACTATGAACATAAGATATAATATGACTGAGAGACAGGTGTGGTAAATAAATATATGAAGATGAAAAGAAACTAGCAAATGAAAGATCCTGGATTGCTGATTTTGTGACTAGCATGTTGAAAATTAAGGGAAAGTTTAAAAATGCATAGGAAACTCTGAGATATCACTTTGTCTTCATTCAAGAGACAATCTTTGCACCTTTTGAAATTGCCCCTCTATTCTTTTTTTTTTTTTTTTTTTTTTTTTTTTTTTTTTTTTTTTTTTTTTTTTTTGCGGCACCGGGGATTGAACTCACAGCCTCGCACCTGCCAGGGCAGGCGCTTAAGCCACTGAGCCAAACTCCCAGCCTTGGTTTTTTGAGGCAGGGTCGCACTATGTAGCTCAGGCTAGCCTTGCGCCGCGTTGTAGCCCAAGCCGGCCTCAAACTCACAACGCTGCCCCACTATTCTTACACACCCTGTTCATGTTTTTAAATTATTTTTCCTCTTTGCATTTTAGTTTGGAAAGTTTGTATTAATTTTGTTGCAAGTTTAACAATTTTTTCTTTGGGCATACACAGTCATGAACCCATTAAAGACATTCTTCATTTCACTTACAGTGTTTTTGATTTCTGATTTAATAACTAGATTCAGTCCCAAAGCTGAATACAAAGTCAACAATCAAAAATCAGTAGTATTCCTATACACAAGTAACAACTCACTGAGAGAGAAATTAGGGAAACCATATTTTAAACAATAGCATCAAAAAAATGAAGCACTTAGGAATCAATCTAACAAAAAAAGTAAAAGATCTGTACATTGAAAACTACAGAC
>RJWM01029534.1:0-24403 GCA_004363535.1 Dasyprocta punctata
AAAGTAGAATCAAAAAAAGAAGGGTCCTTGAGAAAAACCTGTGTGTACTCCACTCCCATCCCATCCCATCCATATCAGGAAATTCCACAGGTCTCAGTCAGCACAGCCTAGCCACAGCAGTGAGTGATCTCATGCTGCAATCTGGCACACAGCTTTAGCAGGGGTCTACTGGACAGCTAAACAAGAGCCCACTACAAGACAGTATTACTTTTGCTAGGGTTTGGAGGACAATTCTCAGTATAGAAATCTTTCTTTTATATGAGAAACCTTTAAAAAAAAAACCCATAAATTAATTAAAAATAAAGGAGAAATTATGGGAAACCAGGAGGAAGACTTTTGTGGGAGGGGAGGGTGGATCAATGGAAAGGGAGAAGCAAAGGATGAAAGGGATGGAATTGAAAATTAAGATGTGTTAATACATATACCAACTTCCCAAAACAAGCCCCATCACTATTAACAGTGTATTAACATGCACTGCTAAATATAGCAAAAAAAAGTAAATTCTCAGTTCTCCAAAGAATTCATCCATTTGGACAACTTTATTCCCAAGTCTGTTGAGGAATTTCTACAAGGCAACAGAGCACAAAATCAGTGGGGTTCAGGGCCTGCATGATGCACATGCCTGTAATCCCAGTACTCAAGAGGTTGAAGAAAGATTGCCATAAGTTGAAGGCTGGTATGAACTACATAGTGAGTTCAAGACCAGCCTGAACCACATAACAAGACCCTATCTCAAAAAAAAAAGAAAAAAACTTGATGAGATTCAGATATTATCATTAGACAGACCAAGCACATTATTAACCTATACACACACACACACACACACACACACATAGACTCTCCCATACAAAATCAACCTGGGCATAATATTAATCACATCAGCAGTTTCCCTTCGATTCAAAATCAGCTTCATGGAAGACTAGAGGCATGAAACCAGTAAGACTGAATAATTGCCTTGTTAGGACCTGTTAGAAATGGCTGAAGTAGTTAAGACTTTAACTCTCATCTATTCATTCATTTGTAACTCCTTTAGTATGTCCTTGATATGAGAAGACATGATTTTGCAGTCTGTTGTAACTAAAAAGAATATTATAAGAGTAGGTGGTAAATCATACCCTTCCATGTAATGTGCATCTTGCATGGCCAACTGAGAAGCTCCTCCACTCAAGTCCTATCATGGTGGCCAAGTGTTATTGGGCTGGAGCAAGATCATTCTGGATAGTGCATTGGAAAAGTGAGATTAGACTGGGGGATAAGACTGGAGGGTAGAAACACTTAATGACTAGTATAAAATTGAGAAAGGAGAGTGTACTAAAAGGAAAACAATGGATTAGAGTTCTCAGGAAATAAAACCAGAGTTCAGGAAGTACATGAAACAGAAAAAGACTTAAGGATGGCTCCTAAATTTCAGGCTAAGGAAAGGTGGTAGAAGTACTTACTGACATCTTGGAGAAGCAGATTAGGGAGAAAAACAAGTTTTGCTTCTGACATGTTTTTAAGATGCATTTATGTGACAGCTCCTAAACTTTTTTTAAAAAATTAAGCCATTTATTTTCTTTGTTCACATAAGAAGATCTTTACTAAAGTGAAGGTGGCAAGTGTGTAAGTTTCTCACTAAAAAGGTTCATAACGAATATAAATGACAATGGAAAGTACTCACCATATAGCATTATGGGAGAAAAAAATGTAAGGCCCATTGTGAAGTTGGTTATATGACACGAGCTTCATTGTGAAAAGTTTAAGTACATGCATTGAAAACTAAAACCAAAAATATAACCCACTAAAATGTTGAGCATTTTTAATATTATCGTTGACATAGTCACTTCATTTATTTATTTATTTTATTACTTTTATATTTCCCAGTTTTTCCCTACAATGAGCATTTACAACTTTTAAAATTAGGGAAAACGTGTTATTTTAAGAAACGCATCATGAATTTGAATTTGGTACCACAAAAATTCAATAGACATGGTTTTAATGAAGAGATTTTTGTTGATACTTTGACTTCTCAAAACCATGATTTGATGACCCAACAATGATCAGTCTTCATTTATGTGAGTTTCTTAATTTAACATCAGTAACTAAAAGAACTTAATGGTTTCACTATTTGGGGATGAATTATTGGAAACATCTCCTCCTAAACCATGTGGAACTCGTATGTTGAAATAGTTGCTTCATTTCCTCTAAACAACTGAACTTATTCCCCAGGTCATTAGAAAATCTCAAGCCCGTGGCTGCCTGAATCTCAGTCTAGAACAGAAGTACAGAGAACAGAAGGAACAGGGACTTAATCATTTCTCCTTGGCTTATAGCAGTGATGGCAAACCTTTTAGAACTTTCAATGATTCAAACAGCATGCTGTAGCACACATTCCATAGGTTTGCCACCACTGACCTATGGCAAACCAAGAGAAGAATGCACTTCTGCTAGAGACCAAGAAACAGAAAAAGAAACTGACTTTGCAGGAAGACAAGTCCAGGTGGTGTCCAACTGTCTTGAACTTCTTTGCTTCAGATGACAGGCTTCTGAATAATCAGGATATTTAGCAATGCATACTTGAGGGAGTGTAAAGTAGAGTTTCCTATCCCAAAATATCCCCTCTGTGAGATAATGTATTGGCACTATTGTGTCTGCTCCCTCCAGCTAGGCACTGACCAAAAGCTGCATTCCCTTGGCTATGGAATTTAAAATTCCACTGCCTCCATTCCCACTATCAAAGTACAAACGTGTTATCTGACAACAGTTCACTAGGCAGTTAGTTCCCACATAGGATTGGGTGATAGTCAACTAGAAGAAAAACCTTTTGGGGAGCTAGGATTTAGAGGCACTGTAGAGAGACAGCTTGGAAACAAAGGTCCAGAACTTTTACACCAACTTCTGCCAAGCCATGTTCTTCCTAGTGCCACCCTCCTCAGGTGCCCACTGCTGCTCACTTGGCCAGCATCAATGTACCTTCTCAGGATATGACAATATCCCTCCTCCATTCCAAAAACATTGCTCTATCCCCATCCCAACAAGCTGAACATCATATCCCAGGTCCAAACTTCCTATTCCTTAGCTCAGAAACCAGCTCCAGCCACAGTGCTAAGCTTCATACATCTTTGTACTCTTACCCATCTAGTCATGACTTACAGCCATATTGTATCCTGGCCATCTCTGTCCTAATGTCATCTCTGCAAGATAAAACTATTACCTACCTCCCAAGGCATGTGTTATAGTTTGTGTCTAGATGCTTCCCTAAAGCATCAGAATTTGTGACTGATTGATGGTCCAATTCTAGGATTATGGGTGTGAGTACTATACCCACCTTAGGGTGGGTACCCTACATACAAAAGGGACAGAAAGAGTCCTCTGCACATTCCTCTCTTTTTGTTCTTGTTACTTTTGCTGTCTTCCAGCCACTATGGACTGCTGTTCCTTGGCCCCGCCACCCTGCCTTGGAGCAAACTGGGTATGAACTGAAACCTCCACAAACTATGAGCTAAATAAACCTTTCCTTCCTTCATTTCTGGTGTTGGGTATTTTGTCTCAACAATGAAAGAAAAGTAATCAACACAGAATTTTGTATCAGAGAGGCAGGGTTGTTGCTGTGACTATCCTGACCATGTGGTTCAACAGCCTTTGGGAAAGGCTTGTAGGAAGTTTGGAAAGGTTCAGAGATGTCACCTGAAAGAGTTGGGCTGGAATGTCTTAGGCTGTACTGTATGAGAGATTCTGGTCAGAGTTCAGAAGACCAAAAGGCTGACAGAAATCCTGCCAGTAAAGACCAAGTTTGAAAGTGTTCTGCTGATAAGAAAGACTGTATTGGCTGTTGGACTCCAGATGATGTGTGCCATGGCTTGGCAGAAAGTTTGTCTGCATTTTGCTTATGTCCAGAGACTTTACCTGAGTCTGAGAATAAGGGCAGTGGACTAATCTGGCAGAAGAAATTTCAAGGCAGTTGTAGGTTGAGATGGTGGCATGGCTATTATTGAGGACTTTTTGCCAGATTTATGTTGAGAATCAAGAGCACGGAGCCCAACAGAATGATTTAAAGCATTATGAGTTTGGCCAGGAAAAAAAAAGCTCCAGTAAAGCTACAGGCTGCAAAGATAGAGCAGAGGAGATCTCAATAGAAAAGATGGCCTGAGGGCATCATAAGAAGCAGCAAGTCTCCACCCTTTGCAGCCTCAAAACTGCAAAAGTGAAAGACTTTGCTTTGAGGAGAAAGCCTCACAACACCATGTTACAGAATGGCAGCAGCCACACTATGTCACAGAATGGCAACAGCCTAGAGAATTTGTTCCTTGGAATTGGATTTAAGAGTGCCCAGCAACCCAGGCACTTGACCACTATGGCCAAGAAAGAGGAAATGCTGGCTACTGCGCCAGCTGGCAGCAGACCCTGACATCATCCATATGGTGCTGGTTTTGGATGCATGCAGAATGCAAGAGTTCTGATGTTAAAAAGACCTTCACCTAGATGTCAGAAGAAGGCCTGGGAGGCCAGGCAGTTGCTCCTGAGAGGGCAGTGTGTGAAGCCGTGAGGGTGAAGCCAAAAGTGCAGTGGAGACCCCCAAAATTTAGAAAAGCCAGGAATATGAATCATCTAAGGAAAGCTGCAAGGATTGAGCAGAACAGGCCTAAGAGAGAAGCTGTGGGAGATACAAGCACTGAAAGTGCCATAGGGTAGAACCATGCAAGCCCTTTGGAGCTCACAATTTGCCACAAATTGCTTTAGATATTCCATATGGAACTACAGGACTTAATGTTTGCCCTGATGAATTGTGGACTTGCTTTGGTCCTAATCCTTTATATTCCCATTTGTACCTTCTGGACTGGTAATGTTTATCTTGTGCCATTGAATGCTGGAAGTGTTTAACTTTTCATTTATACAGAGGCTCACAGCTAAGAATTTGCCTTAGATTTTGGTGGGAACTTGGGATGTGGACTTTTCAGCAATGCTGAAACTTTGGCAACTCTAAATGCCTTTTGCATAAAGAATGTGCATTTGGGGGACCAGAGGCACAATGTTATGGTTTATGTCTGGATGTTCCCCCCACAAAGCCTCATGCAGTCATGGGGGCAGGCTTCTAGATTCATGGTTCAATGCTGGGACTATGGGTGTGAGTGCTACACCCACCTTAGGGTGGGTACCCTACATACAATATAAGGGACAGAAAGAATCTTCTCTGTGCATTCCTCACTTTTTGCCCTTGTTGTTTTTGCTGTCTTCCAGCCACCATGGACTGCTGTTCCTCTGCCCTGTTACCCTGCCTTGGAGTCACCTGAGTATGGACTGAAACCTCCACAGACTGTGAGCTAAATAAACCTTTCCTTCTTTCATTTTTGGTGTTAAGCATTTCATCTCAACAATGAGAGAAAAGTAACCAACACAGCATGTAATACCAATTGCTTAATTGCTCAGTTCATCACTACCTTGGGGCCCTTATGGCCTCACCAGCCTACCTCCTGGCTTTTCAGTGCTTTTCTCCTGGCCCACATTCACCATCTGCTTTCTACACTTTGCCAGTTTCAGTGGGCTCATGCCAGGATAGGTCTAGTCTACATTGTCTCCCATTAATTTATTTGTGACTGGCTTTGTTCCAGAAAAGACTTTATATAACACATACTCAGATTCTATTACATTTTCTGAAATTAGGTTCTAAATCTATGTAACTTCTCACTCTATCTGCCCTGTGAAACACAGTGGGGTTCAAAGATAGTGTTATTCTGTAAATTCAATTCCTGCCCCATCCAAGACCAGTTATCAGTTATAATGACATAGGCCATTCTCTTACCAAAAGGAAAGCAAAGGCACAGTCTTGAACTACAAGTCAAAGTCAAGTAACACATTAAGACAGTGAAGGCAACAGCAGCATTCCGTCATGGTATAGGGAGCGCAGTCTTTTCAGGAGACAGATGCTGTTCTCCCACTCCCCCTGCTGGACACCTATGTTTTGCTGAGACTTCCAAAGTCCACAGACCCAGCCTGAACTGACATCCATGTATGCCTCAAAATATACACATGAGAAGTCACATTTGCTAACCATGTTTCATTATACTCAATGTCATTCTTGAGAAAGGGAGTACCCCTAATCAGAAAAAGTCAAAAGCCACTTATCATACAAACTGATGTCTGACTCTCCACTCTTATCTTCTCGTTACTTGATACTACAAAAGTGGTTCTAAGTATCTGTAGGTACTATGGTTTGAGGGTTTTTGTCCACCAAATATTCGTGTGTTGGGCATTTGATCCATGGTGTGGTGATACGAGAGGTGGTGGCACATTTTAAAGATGGGGCCTTGTGGGAAACCCTTAAGTAAGTGGGTGTAGTGCCCTCAGCAGAGATGACAGTATTTCTCCTGGAACTCTGGTTAATTCTTATGAAAAGGTTGTGTCAGAAGCTTGAACCTGGCCCCATTCATTGTTAGTTTTCTGTTTTGTGATGTAAACTCTCCTTACACACACATATTCCTACCATCATGTGACACAGCCTAGATGGTGCTCATCACAGCTAAGCTAAAGCCAGCACCATGCCCTTGAACCTCCAAAACTGTGAGCTAAATAAATCTTTTATATGATTCTGCAAGTGAGAAGGAAGAATTAAAAGGAACAAATATTAATGTAATGTACTAAAATCATAGAATTGAAGACAAACTGCCCCATATTATCACTCCATTCTACAGTAACCAAAGAAAAGCACCAGAAGGAAATTATGAGCTCAAATGAATCTAGCCTTTGCTCATTTAAAAAAAGGCTGAAGTAGTAAGATGAAGTTACATAAACAGCATTTTCTGCAGACTTCTAGAATTAATAGGACATAAGTATGAGGTGTGTTAGAATTACTTAGCATCTGAGAAAGTAGGTTTCAGGGGGGAAAATACCAGCAATTTACATTCAATCAACAAATACTTCTTTTTTTAATCTACTTTTTTGGGGAGGGGAAGAGAGTGATGCTGGAGATTGAATCTAGGGTCTAGCACATTCCAGCCAAGAGATCTACCTCTGAGCAACATCTCTAGCCTAGTATCTCCTTTTGATCAGAAATTTAATAATGTTTCACAAATTGCATTATGCTTTAAACAGTTATACCCAAGGGCATCAGCATATCAAGTTCTGCTTATGGTTTACTCACAATTATTCTGCACAATGGAAAATTTATCTTGCTGGCATTTCCAGGTATCTTCCAGGAAAACAGCCAGTGAAAATTAGATCCTCTCACTTTAAAAAAATATTATTCATTCCACTGACTAACTTGGAAGAACAAGACAGGCACAGTGTAGAGTAATGGTCAATTTATAACAAGGATGAGGCTTAGCACTCCAGAGGCTGAGGTAGGAGGAGCACAAGTTTGAAGCCAGCCTGGGCTATATAGTGAGTTCAAATCCAGGCTAAACTCATAGTGAAACTGTCTCAAGGAACAAACAAAAAAATAGAGGATTTTATTTCTTTAGCACATCATCTAACACATTAACAATAGTTAACAAATATTAAATTAAAATAAGCTAAAGCATTAAATATGTCCACCATGAAACAATACCCAATTGTTTATTTCATAACTTCACAGGAAAATGAATTTTATATTTTCTGCAAGTTTTTAAAGTAGAAGCTGGGTGTGGTGGCGCATGCCTTTAATCCCAGCACTCGGGAGGCTGAGGTAGGGGGAGCATTGTGAGTTCAAGGCCGGCTTGGGCTACAACACCAGCACAAGGCCGGCCTGAACTATATAGTGCGACCCTGCCTCAAAAAACTAGAGACGGGAGTTTGGCTCAGCGGCTTAAGCGCCTGTGTGGCAGGCGCGAGGCTGTGATTTCAATCCCTGGTGCAAAAAAAAAAAAAAAAAAGTTTTTAAAGTACACACATGTTTCAACCAGTGTGCTGATGCACACCTGTCATCCCAGCACTCAGGAGGCTGAAGCAGGAGGAGCGCCACAAGTTTGAGGTCAGCCTAGACTATGTAGTGAATCCAGGCCAGCCTGAACTAGATAGTAAGATCCCATATCAAAAAAAAAAAAAAAAAAAAAAAAAAAAAAAAAAAAAAAAAAAAAAAAAAAAAAAAACAGTGGGGGGGGTGTTTACGTAAATCTTGAACTAATGGGAATGAGTACAAAAACTTTTTAAAAATAAAGTTACATATGCTTTGAGCCAGCACATCAGACTTATCTTCAATAACCAGGCAAGCAAGAGTGGAGTGAGGTATTTAAAATACTGAAAGAAATCTAATGGGGAAATGCTTTGGGGAAGGAGAGTGTCCCTAAAATCACCTTCATGTTCCATAACTCACTAAGACTCATAGAATTCAAAAAGCTATTATACTCATTAATATGCTTTCTAAACAGGAAAGTATGTAGTTTAAAATCAATAAAGGAAAAGGTAACTGTGGCAGAGTTCAGGAGAACCCAGGTGCAAGCTTCTAGTGGTTCTCCCAGGGGACAGTGTTTAATTCTTCCAGCAATTATGTTGACATCACATGTGACGTGTTCCCTACTAAGAAAGCTCACCCAAGGGCTGGTATCCTGGGTTTTCAAGAGTGTCTACATGATTGACATTAGCCACGGTCTCAAGCCCCCACAAGTCAAACTGATAGAGTGGCCCAGTCCCCCAGGTGTGGAGTGGGGGGTATGTAACATGTTCATCAAAAAATCACAGTTAGTATAAACCATCTGGGGCAAGGTATGTTAGTTACTTTCTTCACTGCTGGGACATAATATCCTACATCCACAAATTAAAGGAAGAAAGGTTTATTTTGGCTTACAGTCTGTACGGGTGTCACTCCATAGTTGGCTGGCCCCAAGACAGGGAAGTATGGCAGAGAGGTGAGTAGAAGAGAAACAGCTCATGACAAGGAGGCAAGAAGCACAGCAGGATGAAGGGAGGAGGAAGTCTATATAGATAGCACACCTTTCCAGGCCATGCTCGCAGTGCCCCACCTCTTCCCACCAAGCTTCACCTCCTGACATCACACCCAACTATACACCCATCAATGGACTAATTCAGGGGCAAGTATCACACACCCATTATCCAGCCGCCTCCCAAAAGTCTCACCTCTGAGAGCATGAGGCTTTGGGGGACATTTTAGATATAAGACATAATACAAATCCTAAGACCCAGGTATGCAAATACATTCTTATCAATTTAGATATTCCAAACACTTAGAGGTTATCTCCCACCAGACAAGTCAAGGACCAGTCCCAAAAGTTTTTGGAATATAGTACTGGGGGCTTAAACAACCAAGAACTGCTGTGTTAATCCTTTATCACACCAGACGCCACTGAAGAAACAGTTACCTAGATAGGAAGAAGCTCACCAGACTGTATTGATACTGGGTGCAGAGGTACTTGGTGAAATGTGTCTCTTTCTTATGCAGACAACGTGCCCTCACTAGAACATATACTAGAATTCAGTTGGGTAAGACAACCATTCCCTATAGGCCTGTTTGAAGAGTCCATGAGTGAAAAGCAGACCTTGCAGGAGCTTCAAATTCAGGTAAGGAATTAGGTAGAATGTGTACTTACTGTCCGACAAAGGCAATGTGATGTTGAGAAAGGAATTTTAGGCTCCAAATGAGGATACAGACACATGATCTTGTCATTTTGTCTAAACGGCTGTATGGTTTTCTTCTGACATATTTTCCTACTTACAGATAGGAGGCAATACTGCCCAACAAGTAAGAACACCAGATGGGGCAGGCTCCACGGGCGCCTGTGCAGCCACACAAAGACCTGCACTCAAAAAAGCCCTAATCTTTTTAATTTTTTTGGTTTTTGAAACAGCATCATGCTATGTAGTTCAGGATGGCATTAAACTCACTATGTAGCCCAGGCCAAACTCAAACTCATGACAATCTTCCTACCTCAGCCTCCTAAGTGCTGGGATTACAGGCACGTACCACCATGCTGGGTCCAAAACCCTAACCTTGGTCTAATACTCTGATGTCACCATCTTCAAATTCTTAGCAACACCTAAATAAGGGGCCCACATTTTTTTCCACGGAAACCCACAAATTATGTAGCCTGTCCTGATGTAAGGTCTATAGTCAACCTATGGTCAAATCCCTGTTCTTTCACTTTTTAGGTATAAAATGTAGGGTGTATTATCTAACTTCTTTAAATCCATTTCCCATCCTATAAACTGATAAAAATAGATTGTTACAAGAATTAAGGAGGATAGATGAATCTGATCAGTATGTAAAAAAATATGTACTAATAAAAATAGTTTTAAAAAAGAATTAAAGGCAATAATATATAGGGAAACATAGCATTGTGCTACACATAATCATAAGTGGTAGCCAGGCATGGTGGCGCATGCCTTTAATCTCAGCACTCCGGAGGCTGAGGTAGGAGGATCGTTGTAAGTTCGAGACCAGTCTGGGCTACAAAGTGAGTTCAAGGCCAGCCTGAACTGCATAGTGAGACCCTGTCTCAAAAAATAGGGCCGGGTATTTAGCTCAGTGGTGTAAGCGCCTGCCTGGAAGGTGTGAGGTTGTGAATTTGATCCCTGGTCCCCCCCCCAAAAATCATAAGTGGTAACTATTACTTGTTCTCAACAATAATGAGGGTACATTAGTTATCTAATGCTATGTAATAAATTACCACAAAACTCGATGGCTTAAAACAACATATATTATTTCAGTTTCCATAGGTCAGAAACCCAAGGGCAGCTGTGTCCTCTGGGTGAGTCTCTTGCCAGACTATAATCAGTGTGTTAGCCATGGCTTCAGTCATCTCAAGGTCCAAGGGGGCAGGAATCTGATCTCAAGCTCACTCGCATGGCTGTTGACAGGAGTTCCTGTGAGCTGTTGAACTGAGGGTCTATTTCTCACCGGCCAGAGGGCACTCTGTTCCTTGCTATTGGGGCCTCTCCACAGAAAAACTCACAACATGGGAGTTTACATGTCTCACCACAAGCAAGAGCCAGACAGAAAGGAAGATTGAGCAAGTAGGAAGTCACAGTATTTTGTATGCAGATATCAAAAGTGTCATATCATTTTTAACCTACTTGATTCATGGGAAGCAAGTTACTAGGTCTATCCTACATTCAAAAAGAGGAAATTACAAAAGGGCATTGCTAAACAAGGCTGTGATCCCACCACTCAGGAGTCAATGCAGGAGAATGGCAACTTGACACCAGCCTGGGCTACACATAGAGTTTAAGGCCAGCCTGGACTGTACAGAAATGCCCAGTCTCAGAAAGAAAAAAAAAAAAGAAAGAAAGGACACAAGGAAAGTAAACAAGGCATTGTTAAGGACTGAAGTGAGGCATTGTGAAATTTATATGTTGAAGTTCTAGCTTACCTTGGAATGTGCTGCATTTGGTGATAAAGGTTTTAAAAAGGTAGTAAGATTAAATTAGGTCATATGGGTGGGCCTTACTCCACTATGAGTAGCACCCTCAAAAGAGGAAGAGATACCAGGGATGTATGCACACAGAGGAAAGTTTATATGAGGACACTGTAAGAATCTACAAGTTATCTACAAGTCAAGGAGAAAAGTCTTAGGAGGAACCAAACCAATCAATACTTTTAATTTTGGACTTCCAGCCTCCACACCTATGAGAAAACACATTATATGGCTTAAGCCACCCAGTCTATAGTACTTTGGTTTAGTGACCCTAGCAAACAAATACTGTATAAGCATAAGTACCAGGAGGCAGAAATCACTGGCCACCATCTCAGAAGCTGCCATACAAGGTATTAGACTAGTTTACTGCCAGGAGCCTTTTATGCAATAATCTCTTATGAGATTCTCCTGCTTTTGCAGAAAAGGTTATATTTGGCACTCTCCAGTATACAATAGTAGGTTGATGGCCATTACAAACAATCTTAAATGAACCCCTACTCAGGAAATTGGAAGCTCCCTGATTTATAGTCATCTTCAAAGGTGTGAATTGCTGAAATTAACACACTTAAGAACTCAAAACTTGAGCCGGGCGTGGTGGTGCACGCCTTTAATCCCAGCACTCGGGAGGCTGAGGTAGGAGAAGCGTTGTGAGTTCGAGGCTGGCTTGGGCTACGATGCGAGCACAAGGCCGGTCTGAGCTACATAGTGCGACCCTGCCTCAAAAAACTAGGGCTGGGAGTTTGGCTCAGCAGCCTAAGCGCCTGCCCTGGCAGGTGTGAGGCTGTGAGTTCGATCCCCGGTGCCGCAAAAAAAAAAAAAAAAAAAGAATTCAAAACTTAAGTCTTTAAAAAGACACTTAAATTCCTCACCATGTGTCCTAATTTGTTGTATTTCAAAATGCTGTATTATGTATTAGACCTATTTCATTTGCTGTAATTTTTAGATCTCTGCATATCTTAGCTATTATTCTGATATAATCAGACACCAAAAGCATAATACTATACTTTTCTTCTATACCTGAAGTTAATAGGAAAAAAAAAGCTAAAAATGATTGACATGCTGAGTTTCCTACAGCTACAGCCTTTCAGACAGGAATCATGTTCTTTAAGAAAAAGAAATTAATCATTCTATGGAGAACTTTTCAGTGTAAAATAACTTGTGGGAGTTCTCTTCAAAGCATTTAGGAATTTTAACAATCTAGCAATCCACCCACATCAACACCATACAGCTCCTTTTTACTTAAAAATATAACACAAAAAAGAAAAAGAAAAAAATAAGATTAAGCAAAGCATATAAACCAATTCCATCTATCAACGACAACTCCCAGTTAAAAAAATAAATTCTTGCACTATCAGTTCCAGCCATGAGAAAAGGTGGTGTTAGACTTAGCCTCCTACCATAAAGAAAACAAAATACATCAAAACCTATTTATGCCTATAGTGTTCCACAATGGAGCATAATAAAATTTTTTCTCTTCAAATTCTTGCTCACTGAATTTTTCTAGGTAACATATATGAATTTCATGCAAGCATTCAAAAAAGTGAAACCTTCAGCATATTAAGCAACAAGTTTTAAGGACTGAGCAGCAATCAAAACAGACTTAGGGTCCTTGAAAGAAAGAAAGTGAATGAAGTAAAATTCATCTTCAACCTGCTTGAGAAGTTGAATCCGAACCAGAAGTTGCATTCTCCTAGAGCAGAGAAAACGTAGGCTTCATTTTGAGGTTGCCACCACAGGTAGGACTCTCACGTCAAGGGTTAGAGAAAAGGGAACTTCCCAGGAGAACTCCAGAAAAAGAACCCCTAGAAATTTCATAAAAATTCTCACACCACTTATGGTGGGGCACACCTGCAATCCCAGCACTCAGAAAAAAGAGAGAGAGGAGAGAGTGGAGAGAGGAGAGAGGAGAGAGGAGAGAGGAGAGAGGAGAGAGGAGAGAGAGAGAGAGAGAGACAGAGAGAGAGAGAGAGAATGAATGAATGCATGGATGGGTGAATGGATGGATGAATTCTTCTTAGGTCCTTAACTACAGGCTGTATTACCAGAGGGTGAGATTCAAGACTTACCAGAAAGTTGCTTGAAGGAAACTAGAGAGCTGGGCAGACATTTCAGAGTCTATACAGTCCTAGAAGTTCTATAGCTCTAACCCAACCAGAGTAGGAGGATGTTGGTAAACTGCCAGACTACAGATGTGTCACCAAAACAAAACAAAAAGAAACAAAAGAATGTCATGCCTAGGAATATAAAATACTATTATTAAACTCAGTTACCCTAATAATAATGACCTCAAGGCTTAAATAACCTACCACAGCAAAGCTTAGACTCAATTTTCATCAGAACTAAGAAACTGGCATGGTGGCACATGCCTGTAATCCCAGCACTTGGGAGTCTGAGGCAGGAGGATCCATGAATATGTGAGACCAGCCTGGGTCACATAAGTGAGTTCAAGGCCAGCCTGAACTACACACTGAGGCCCCATATTAAAAAAAAAAAAAAAAAAAAAAAAAAAAAAAAAAAAAAAAAAAAAAAAAAAAAAAAAAAAAAAAAAAAAAAAAAAAAAAAAAAAAAAAAAAAAAAAAAAAAAAAAAAAAAAAAAAAAAAAAAAAAAAAAAAAAAAAAAAAAAAAAAAAAAAAAAAAACCTAAGGTAATCTGCTAGTAATCTAACCCCTATCAGGAACAGAATTCAGCACTCTTTGGAGAAAGATACCATAACCTAGAACTGCTACAAAGAACTAGCTATTGTATCTAGCATAAAAAACTTAACTATATAAGAACTTGTTAAAATGACTAATAGCCAAGAGATGAAAGCACAGACAGAGGTGAACCAAATATTAGTTAGCAGAAAAGATTTCAAAATTAGTTTTAAAGAAAACAGGTAAATAAAGATGAAGAAATGCACTATAACAGAGGATTGGAATCTTTTTTAAAGAACTAGACATCCAATGATTGCAATACAATTATCCAAAAGTAACAAATTATCAAATGGGCTCACCATACAATAAGAAACAATAATAAAAAATCTTGCCAAGCATGGTAGTGCATATCTGTAATCCCAGCAGACTGAGGCAGGACAGCCTCGGCTACATAGTGAGTTCAAGGCCCACCTGAACTGCATGGCGAGAAGCACCTTGACTGTCTCAAAAAGCCAAAATAATAATGAAAATTATAAGGAAGACAGTGAAAATAAATGTCTCTGCTATTCATTCTGCTAGTCCTACACTCTTGATCCACATGGCACTTAAATCTTCGGTGTTTTATTTCTCTTCTTTCAATCTATTATTCACAAGACCCATACAGCAAAAGAAAAAAAAATGAATTTTGGAGAAGCAGCCTATTAAATATATTAACATGGTATCACAGGAAAGGGGATTCTTCAAAGAGGGCAAGTACATGTGTCACAGAATTTTTAATCAAAAAAACTTGTTACAGCTCTCGCAAAGTTTTATTCTAGTTCTAATAATATATACTTGTATCTAAGTTGTTTTCAACTAAATAATAATTGCTCTACACTGTGTCAGAGGGCATGCACTTTTTTATTCTAGAATCCCTATTATCTGCTTTGATGCAACTTGCCTGCATCTCTAGTCAGAGCCTCAAATATACACTTCTGCTTCCCTCAAAGCAGTGCCTGTTTCTCAAATATAGAATCCTCAATCAAAAATGCATTCAACATGGGTGTGGTAGCACACACCTGTGATCCAAGCATTTGGGAGGCTGAGGGAGGATCACTGTGACTTGAGTTCAAGGCCAGCCTGGGCTCTGCATTGAGTTCAAGGCCAGATGAACTACAAAATGGGAACCTGTTTCAAAAAAAAATGCGTCTAGTGATGAATCTTTGTAGAAACTCTTCTCAGAATCATGGCTCTAAACTGGAGGCAAACAAGGTGAGGTTTCATGAGGCTTAGTAGTCAAGAGTTACTAGGAAGCAGAGCAGAAATGTCAGACTTCACAAAAACGTGTATTCAGTAGGAAAAGTTATGGTTTAGATATTCCCCCAAAGCCTTGTGCTCATAGGTGGAGCTTTGGGAAGCAGATTAAATCATGGGGGTATGATAATTAGCAGTGGATTAGTTCACTGATGAACTTATAGCTAAATATGTTGGGAAGTGAAGCCTGGTTAGAAAAGGTGGGTCACTGGGGGGTGTATCTCCCCATCTCCTCCCTGGATGACTCTGCTTTCCATCACCATGACATAAGCTGTTTCTCCTCTGTCATGCCACCCTGTCTTGGAGCCAGCCAACTATGGACTGAAACCTCTACAAGCTGTGAGCCAAAATAAACCTTTTCTCCTTTAACTTGTGGGTGTCTGATATTATGTCCAGCAAAAAGAAATTAAGACAAAAAGGCAATGGGTATTCACTGAGGTGGAGGCAAGAAAGACTATGACCAAGATCTTTTGTTATTAACCCTCTAAT
This sequence comes from Dasyprocta punctata, assembly GCA_004363535.1. Classification (NCBI taxonomy): domain Eukaryota; kingdom Metazoa; phylum Chordata; class Mammalia; order Rodentia; family Dasyproctidae; genus Dasyprocta; species Dasyprocta punctata. The sequence continues at coordinate 15,738 of RJWM01029534.1, forward strand.
TTGATGCTTTTATCACATACACCTTTGCAGCTTTACCACTCACTGTGATCCAGAAGGTCTGGGATGAGAACTGAACATATGCACTTCTAACAAGTTTTCCTGTGATGTTAGCCTAGGATCGGTGGTAAGAATGTCTGAATTAGCAAGTAACACCTTGGAACAAGTATTATTCCTTTTCTTGTGGAAGAAGCTGAAAGATTGACTTCACTAAGCTTCTAAGAATTAAGTGGCAGGGTCATGGGTAACTTTCCCCTGAGCAAACCAAGGTCAGGAATTACGTGTGTGTGGCACTTGGGATTGAACCCAGGGCCTCACATATGCTAGGCAAGTGCTGTACAACTGAGCTGCATTCCCAGCTGTCCAGTAGTTTTAATCCTAAGGACTGTCCATCATCTAGTGTAAAACACCATGTTTGTCAAATTGGATTGTATTGTCCTAAAACCTAAAACTCAATAAAATGTACAAATTTAGTTTCAAACATTTCATAAACCTTAAGTTACATTCACATATAAAAGTATATACTATCTCAGCTCCTTTTCAACAAGTGCTTAAACTTTGTTCCTTAGCTTTCTCATGTGTGAATTTAATTCTGTATTCCTCACTTCAGTCTACTATACACAGCTACAAGGTAACTCCTAAAGGAGCACAAAACCAGGTATTTTTATTATCCATGTAAACCATTTTATCAAAATAGACATCTAAAACTTTACATTCTCAATATCTAGAAACTGTGAGAAACAATGGGCAGAAAGTATACACCAAAATATTAATAAGAATCCACTAATAAGACTCCACTTTGCAGAGAAGAATGCTCTGGGGGGAGAAGAGTGATCACCAACTTAAGTAATTCTATGGAATATAAATACTATCTTATTTAAAGCATAATCATACATACCTAGATTCAGAGATGTTGAAGCAATTACATTACTTGCTTACCAAAAATGGCTTCCTGCATTTAAGCTCTCAAGAATTCCGTTTAAAATAAAACTCCCTTAAGCAGTAAGACTCCAGTCTTTGTTGTCTCCATGGCAAATGGATCAAAACTTGAGAAAATAGGCTTAAATAGCAAAGAGGCATTTACATTTAAAAAGCAAAGAAAAATTTTTTTGGTAATGATAGCTCCAGACTCCTGAGAGATTACATTCACAAGTAATCCTCTAACAGTAGCTTTAAAACCTTCAACCAATGGACTTCTCTCAAACTGTGTCATATTTCAGGTTCTTTCCTTCATTGATTACAACTTCCAAACTAAGAAAATAAAGCTTTTTTGTTGGAAGAATGAAAAAAAACTAGTAACAAATTAGGCTTCAAATATTGGGTAAAGACCCAAGAAACCAGTACCTAGAGCTAAAAAGTAGTTGCCATTAATTAATTGCCTTTTTTCCTTCTGAGAAGATAAGACATGCCAACATTCTGTGTACTCTCCATGGGCCCTTGTTTGGCTAGCTCTAGTTTGCTAACATCACTGAGGAAAATCTTAAGACACATGTCACCTACTTGTACATTAATCAGACCTACGATTTCCCAATGCCACTCCCATTTCCTAGCAACGAAGACACCAAAACCCATTTCTTTTTAAGAACTTTATTTCAATGCTGTAAAACAGCCCAGTTAGTCACATGATGAAAATTGACTCTAATCTTACTACCTTAAAACATCCCAGGGGGAGTTATTAATTCACTGCTAAAGGAAACTGGAATATATCTGTTAACTGAATGGCCAGGAATTAGTTTTAAAGTGTTATTCTTTTTTAGGGCAGCATCTAGACAGCACATGCACAGCTTTCCTGTTTTAAAGAAGTAATATAAGACTTAATTTTTACCTTATAGTCCCTCAATTAATAAAATGCTTAATTCAAAAAAGACTCAAGACATAACACTGTTAAAAATATTTATTTTGACAGTCTGTCATAAATAAGTCAGTAGAGGTTCCGCTCTGTCACAGACACATCTGAGAAGTAAAAGCCCTGTGCCATCCAACTGGTGAACATCTGAATGAAGTCTCATTTCTTATAACAGCCAGAGCACACACCTTGCATGTTGTCTATGATCGATGACTGCTTCCAAATCCAGGTGAGAAAATAGTCCTTTATCCCCAAAGTAGGCTAAAATATTTGTGAAGAGGAGAAATTAATTAAACCCCAAAACAAAAACTTTCTAAACATAGTTTAAGAAAAAGATTTTATACATTTGTGTGTTTGCTCACAAAGTTACTAGAAGTATCAATATTATCAAGCAAAAAAAAAACCATACAGAACTATATTTAAACAGTTTTGAGTACAGCTACCTACTATTAAAAAAAAGGAAAATGTAAGTTGATAACTAAAATCAAATTAAAAGACAAATGATTAATGGTTTTCACAAACTGGAAGGACTGATGAACCCAGATCAGTAATACCAAAACAGCATACCGTCTGTGAGCCAGATTCTGTGTGCAAAGTCCACTGTAACTCCTGTGATGGTAATCCCCATTTAAAGCCGAGGAAACAGGCTTTCAGATGGTTCCAGATTGTAAGCCGAAGAGCAGGACTGACCCAAGTGCTTTTAACCTTAGTCTATCCACATCCATAGAAACAATTAGCATCCATTTCTACTTCCATTAATTCTTAACAGTTAATTACAGCCACTAAGGAGTCCAAACTCCACAAGCAACAGGATCCAGAAAGGACATAAGATGTTTCATGTCTACATCCCACTGGGTAAAAAATATGATTTCTAGACAGATGCAGTAGCCCATGTCTGTAATCCCAGCCCTCAGGAGGGTGAGGCAGGATGACTGCCATGAGTATGAGACCAGCCCAGGTGTTATAGCTCTACCCTCCAACCAAAGACTCGTGCACTCATAGGTGGGTCTTTGGGAAGTGACTGGATCATGTGTGTGCAATCCTGGATCAGTCCACTGATTGGTTTAGCACAGTTTTAGGTGTGAACAATGGACTGACTGAGAGGGAAGATCCAACCTGGGTGTGAGTGGCAACAACCAACAGGCTTATAACCTGGATGGAATAAAAAGGGAGAGAAGGAAGGCTTACAGCTTCCTGCCTGCCCTGTCATGAGCTCTTTCTCCTTTGCTATGCCATCCTGCCTTGGAGTCAAAATAAACCCCCCTTTCCTTTAATATGTGTCAGGTATTTTGTCCCACCGTGAAAAAACTAAGACACTGGAGTGCATAATGAGTTGAAGGTCAACCTGAATTACATAGCAAGAGACTAACTCAAAAAACAAACAAGGAAGAAAGAAAAAACAATGATTTCTACTCCAACTGAATAAACTGTATTAAGATGGTGATGAGGGTCCTTTCAATGAGTGTGCTTTTATATGTTGTTCACAGTTAAGATATGAAAACAAATCCATCTATTAGGATTTCTTCCTCAAAAATAATGAACATCCAAAATAAAGTGAAAAAATTTTCCTTGGTCTTAGAAAGATAACAGAAACAGTGATTCTGTTAGTTACTTATTTGCCTTAATAATGTTTTATTAAGCTATTAACCCTTTATTCAGTATAATACTGCATTTTGGGTTTTTTTGGGTTTTTTTTGTTTGTTTGTTTTTTTGTGGCACCAGGGATTGAACTCACAACCTCGCGCCTGCCAGACAGGGGCTTAAGTCACTGAGCCCAACTCCCAGCCCTAGGTTTTTCGAGGCAGGGTCGCACTATGTAGCTCAGGCCGGCCTTGCGCTCGTGTTATAGCTCAAGCTGGCCTCGAACTCACAACGCTCCTCCTACCTCAGCCTCCCGAGTGTTGGGATTAAAGGCATGCGCCACCATGCCTGGCTATTAATACTGCATTTTGAATAAGGCTTTTTTATCAACCAACAATTACTGATCATGTGCAATGAGCCATCCCTGCTGAAAATGGAGGATACTAAGGGCTGTGAAGGTGGCTCAATGATACAGCATGTGTATCACATGTGTAAGGCCCTAAATACTACTATGATGAATGTGGTTAATCCCAAAAAGACCCAACAAGTTAGCAAAGGAAACAAATCAGCAATTTACATATCATATAAATAATAAATCTATGTAGAGATAATACATTTTACATTAATAAAGAACACATTTTACATTAATGAAAATCATAGCATTAACAATTCTTTTCCTTTCAGGGTACACAATAGGCAATAAAGACGATTTCCCTAGTCAGCCTCTCTAGTGCAACCAGCACGGTACGTGACATTCTGTAACCAGACAATCCTTGCAAGCAATTATTTCCTAAACATAAATATACCTAGGGAGGAAACCAGAAAGTACTTCTAATGACAAAGATAACTGAGCAAGCACAAGGAAAGGAAAGAAACACTGAAAAACTAAAAAAGGTGAAAAAATAAAAAAGTTGGTGATGGTGACAGAGATGCTTCCAGTCCCACAAATCTGAAGGATCAAAACTTGCTGGGTCACTGAAGCTAAAAAACAAAAGAGTACAAAGGGACACATTCCATCCCCACCTCCGATCCTAGATTACTGAAGGCACAAGGGCCAAGAGTGAGGACCTTAATTAAAGCAACATTTGTTAAGCAAGTATTTTAGGTGCTTACAGGACAAACTATAAATAAGCAACAAGCATAATGCAAGACAAAGAATGATAGACATGAAAATACTACGGGAACACAAAAATGGAATCAGATTCATAGAGAAAGATAGTAGGAAAAGATTTGGCAACAAAGCAACACTGGAGATACGCTTTTCTAGAAACAGTTTTATCAAGTGGAAAACAATGGGGAAAAGCACTCCACAGTGAAAGAACACAAGCACATGGGGAAAAAACACAAAAATATAGTTTATTCTGGGATTAGCATGAAGTATCATGTAGCCAGAGCACTGTTCTCATAGGAGGTGGGAATAAAGGAGATGACACAGAAAAGATCAAAAATTACCATTAATAGCTTACCAATCATATTACTTGACAAGTATTGCTAACACTTTGTATACTATATCCTCATCCTCATGGCAACCTTATAAAGTATTATGATGTCCAACTAATAAATGAGGAGACTATAGTTTAGAAAGATAAATGGCTTCTTGGGGAAAGGTATTTGATAATTTCCACTACTTGGAAAATTTTCACACAGTTCAACCCACTAGTCATATCCATACTATATCCTAAGGTAATGTTTCCTTGATGAAATAATTGGTCAGACTGGAGATTTAGCTCAGCAGCACAAGTGCCTGCCTGGCATGCGCAAGGTTGAGAGTTCAACCCCTGGTACCAAAAAAAAAAAAAAAAAAGGGAAATAATTGGTCTACAGTCACCCAGTTAGTCAAGAGCACATACATTACCTCAATCCCCATTTAAAGGAAAATTAATTAATTCAAGACCAAGGGCTAAGAAAAAAGGAATTTAGTAGTTTTAAGAAAGCAGTTTTAAGAAGCTGTATCATAAAACTTTAAAAAGAGAAAAGGAGGCTAAGAAAGCAAACATCATTTAATAAAGTCATTTACTGAAGAACTTTATCATGGAAAGCAGTTCATTGCAAAAGTGGGCAAGCTGAGGGCACATATGGTGGTACTCTTTGATAAGAAAAACCCCTCCTTTTGAGAAAAGAGACCAGTGAAGCAGAGGAGTAGAAGATATGCATATTAGATGACACTGTAGTAAGAGGCAGGGGGCTATGTGACCCAGTGGAAAGAATGTAGGGACTGGAGGTAAACATACTTCACTACTTACCAAACGTGTAACTTTTTCTAAAGGACTGAAGAAATAGCTAGACAATGAGTGTACAGCACTTAACAACTTCAGTCAAGTGACAGGTGATGCTTAATAATGTTACTAAACATTGAGCACTGCTAATTTGAAAATTTGAAATCTGAGCCCAAGCATTTTTGATAAAGAATACCCAATCTGTATTATTTTGTTCTGCTCATTTTGGAAAAAAAGTGAAAGGATTCTGAAGAAACTGAAGATCTAGAATAGCCAATGAAGTCTGTTAGGACAAACTATGAGAGACACTTGTGAAACAGAGGGTAAAGCTGAAATCCCATAGCACTAGTGTGCAGTGGTCATGGTCATCATAGTGCCAGGTGTATCAGTCCTTTTTCCACAGACTGTTTATATATAAGTGTATAACCATATATACCACTTGTTTATGTATGTATGTATGTATACATCTATCCATATTTGTCACAAGTTGTCAGTTTGAATTTTGAACATCATCCAAAGACCCACGTGTTAAAGGCTTCGCCATCAGCCTGTGAAGTTATTGGGAGGTGGCAGACCCTTGAAGAGGTAGGGCATAGTAGAAGGAAGGTGGGCCACTGGGATTACGCCCTTGAAGGGGTAATGAGACTCCAGTCCCTTTCTCACTCTGCTTCCAAGCTCCCATGAGGTAATTAGGCCTTCTTTGCCAGGCACTCCAGCCATGATAAACTATGCTGCCACAGTCCCAGAGCAACAGGGTAAAGTAACCATGAACTGAAACCATGAGCCATAAAACTTACCTCCTTATAAATCAGTTATTTTAGGTATTTTGTCGTAATAATGTAAAGCTAACAGGCATTTATCCATACATATTGATACAGGTGCTGTGTGCATGTGAAGTATTTAAAAGTGTTTATCCAACATTAGCATGGTTGCTTTTGAAAAAAGAGTATGGCAATACATTTTCACAGCCTCAATGTTCGTATACTTTGACTGACTGATTCCATAAGAATTTACCATGAGATTTAAAATCTGTAACAGTTATATGCATTAAAATGTTAATTATAATGTTAAAGAAAAAACTGAAAAATTGAAAAGAATCTAAGTAAACCTATGTAATCACCCAAAGAAATGTATATCAACTCTAATTTTAGGTGAAGAAAACAAAATCATATATCCTTTGTCAGAATGATATAAAGGTTGCAGTCGTCTAAATAAAGATGAGAATATAGAAAATTAAAAACAATTCACCTTTTAATGTTGTAGGATGATAAACTAGTTCTTTTTTTTTTTTTTTTCTTGAGACAGGGTCTCGCTATGCAGTGCATGCTGGCCTTGAACATACTTACGTAACCCAGGCCAGGCTCTAACTCACATTGATCCTCCTGCCTCAGCCTCCCAAGTCTTGGGATACAGGCATGTGCCACTACCCCCGGCTGGTTCTTTTACTTTTAAAATATGTCTCATTGCAATTATGACACGGAAGAAGTATCTACCTGGTAAAGAAGCTAGACTGGTCCATAAACTGCTACAGTTCCAAGAACTATACTAACAGATTAAGGTCTATGTCAACACCTATCTTTACTTTGTTTCCCAATGATTCAATACTAATATATCTGCTCAGGCCTGAAATGTTTATAACGGTACCTCAAAACTGTTGGCTCAGGCATTCCAGGATCTGCGCCTCTTTTAAATCCTGAGAGAATAGAAGAAAAAATACTAATTAAAATCCCACAAAACAAAACAAACAAACAAACAAAAAACTATGATCCAGACTTTCTTTTTAATTTAATTCAAGACAACTAGAATGATATCCAGATCTACCAACCCTATCTAGATTTACTTGAGCTGTAGAACAGTTTCTGATTTTTACTAGGGATGAAATTTAGGGTTACCTACAGCTAATTAGCAGGATGGAAAAGCTAGCTTATGTCTATTGCATACACAACATAGTAGCTCTTATCATGCTCTATTTTCAATTATCAGTCATCATCTAGAATTAAGTTATCACAACCCCCAAATTATACCATATATAAGACTATGAAGAACACAGCTGGGCACGATGGCACACTCCTGTAATCTTAGCACTCAGGAGGTTGAGGCAGGAGGATTACTATAAATTCATGCCAGCATGGACTATATAGCAAGACCCTATCTCAAAAAAAGAAAGATTATGAAGAACATAAAGATTTTTTTATAAACTGGACTTTTCTTTTGGAAAAAAAAAGGATATCTTACTTTATCATCTACAAAACTCCCATTTTATAAAGCAAAAACTAGTGATAGAAGAGATGATGAAAACAAAATCATTGAGTAACTACTCAACAACCTAATCAAACCAATTCTTATTACAAGTATGACTAATTAAATCTTTTACCATTTAAAATATACAAGTGTGAGTTAAATTTCCAGTACCAAAAAAATAAAATAAACATATAAACTCATTTGATGACACATTTGCTACTTTGTTTAAATAACTGATTAAAAGCAGAGTGTCAAGAACTGTAGCCAGCCAGGTGTGATGGCACATGCCTGTAAATCCCAGCACTCTGGAGGATGAGGCAGGGGGATCACCATGAGTTCGAGGCTAGCCTGAACTACTGGGATTTGTTCACATCTATGAATGTTCATAATGAGAAGCCTGTTCATATCTTTGAAAATTCTCAACTCAAATATTCGTAAGTCAGGAATTTACTGCATGATTTTCAAGCTGTTATAAGGAATAAAGGGTCATTACAGCCTCTGTTCACAACATTTACAGAAAACTAGGAGACCATGGAGAAAATGGCAGCTCAAACCCTTTTGCTCTAAGAGACCATGGAGAACTATTTTCCAAATGACAGCGCAAACCTTTTTGCTGATAAAGGTCCAGATTTTTTACCATCATGTCATTGTCTGTCATATCATATAGCACTACAGTCCATGACACTCAGAAACATACATTTGAACAAAAATTACACAAGAAACTAATCCACACTGTAGGTTTTAGTGACAGCTGAAGTGGAGGAAGTAAAAAAACAACTTGGAAA
>RJWM01029535.1:0-24365 GCA_004363535.1 Dasyprocta punctata
ACAGACACAAACCAAAAGTCTCCTACACAGGGAAGACATCCCCCTTAAAAACAGACTTTCCCTGGAGAGACCTTGATACTAGTGATATAGATGCCTACTTTATAAAACCAAAAGGATCATCGCAGAAAAAAATAAAAAAAATTTTGTAGCAGAAAATGACGAGATGAAAAATCTGGGCATGGTGGCACAGTCTTATAACCCCAGCACTTGGGAGCTGAGGCAGGAGAATAGTTTGCAAGTTTGAGAGCAGCCTGGCCTACGAAGTAAGTCAAAGGCCAGCCTGAACTGCATAGTGAGACCCTGTCTCAAAAAGACCAAAAAAGAAAGAAAAAGAAAAAAAAAAAGAAAAGAAAATGACAAGATGAAAAATCAAAATGCAATCACAGACCTCCACCTCACCCAGAACAAGTCCAAGAGTCACTGAAATAGAAGAAATTGAAAGACACACACCTGAAATTTCTGAATGATAGCAACTGAAGTAAAGAAACAAATCTGTGAGGCTATAGAGGAAATAAAATCAGAAATAATCTCTCAGGTAAAAAAATAAATGTCAACATTCATAGAAGAATTGATCAGAAAATCTAGAGTAGAGATAGATAAAAAATATAGATGATGATAGAAAGAGGATGGAAACAATGAATGAACAATATAGGAAAGAAATAGAATGCATGAAATGGATCAAACAGGTATCCAGGTGCGTTGGTTGATATATTGTGTCAACTTGAGCAGTTTAGAAGTTTAACTAAGACACCCAACAGGGAGCCAGTGCTCTTACTTGGTTAATATCCTCATCTTGTGCAAGAGAAAGGCAGGGAGATTTTGTGAGTGCTACACTGACCCTGGCCGGGGGAGTGCTGTGTATAATATAAGAGAGAAAAAGAGACTTGCTCTTACCCCTTTTGCTCTGGCTGCTTTTACTGGCTGCTTGATTGAAGTGTTGCCCCAGTGCCACATGATGCTGCCTGGGAGCCAGCTGAGTATGGACTTAAACCTCGACAGATGGTGAGCTAAATAAACCTTTCCTTCCTTAATTTTGGATGTTAGGTATTTTGGGAGTTACATTTCTTTTTTTCTTTTTTCTTTTTTGGTACCAGGGATCAAACTCATGAACTGATACGTGCCAAGCAGGCACTTATGCTGCTGAGCTAAATCTCCAGTGGTGTTAGGTATTTTGTCCCAGCAATGACAGAAAAGTAGTCAAGACACCAGGAAATTAAAAGTTATGTTGAAAGCTGGCAAAACTGCTGGAACAAAACTGAAGACAGACTTTCAGACTTTAAAGACAGGATGAAACTAGTGATCATGACAGGAAAGATCTGCTGAAAATAACAAAAAACAGGAAATAACAATTAAATGGCTGCAAGATAACGCTAAGAAAAATAATATAAGAATAATTGATGTCAATGAAAAAGCAGGAGTAAACACAAATGATATTAAGAAAAAAAACTATTTGCAGCAATAATAGCAGGAAATTTCCCAAACATGGGAAAGAATCTGACATACAGGTAAGTGAGGCATATGGAACTCTGAAAAGTCATAACCAAAATAAATCTACACCCAGACATATAATAATCAAAATCCCAGAAATTCAACATGAGAACAGAATATTAAAAACTGTAGAGAAAAAAAAAAAAACACAAATCACCTGCAAAAGAAAGCCCATTAGAATCATGAAGACTTTGCAACACAAACCACAAAGAAGCAGTTGGTGTGAAGTATTTCAAGTTCTGAAAGAAAACAGCTTCCAACCTAGGTCGATGAAACCTGCAAAACTATCTTTCAAAATTAATGGAGAACTAAGATACTTCCATGGCAAAAAACAACTGAAGAAATTCATGGCCACCAAACCAACACTACAAAGGCCACTGAAAGATATTCCAGACAGAGGCAAAAAATGACCACAATTCCAAGAACAACAGAAGAAACCACTGAGCAGGGAAAGCAACTAAACAGAGGTGGAAAGTAGGGAACCAATACCAGGAAACTATCATGACAAAGAGAAGGCAGTGCATATTAGTTATTACCATCAATGCAAATGGCCTCAATTCACCAATCTAAAGAAATAGACCAGCAGAATGGATCAAGAAAAAAGATCCAACAATATGCTCTATACAATAGACACATTTAACTAAAAAACTTCATAGACTAAAAGTCAAAGGATGGCAAACAATACTCCATGAAACAAGAACCCAGAAAAAATCAGGAGTAGCTATTTTGTTTGCTGACAGTGTGAATTTCAAAATAAGAATGATCAAAAGAGATAAAGAAGGTCATTATATACTTGTTAGGGGAGATAAAATTCAAGAGGAAGAGATGACAGTCATAAATATACATGCACCAAATACAGGAGCATTCAACTATATAAGACAAATATTAATAGACATGAAAAACAACTGTAACGGGACTTAATATCCCATTGTCACAAAGAGATAGATCAACTAGACAAAAAAGTCAGCAAAGAAACAACAGAATTTAACCAAACATGTGAAGAGGTGGACTTAGTTGATGTTTACAGAGTGTCCCACCCAACATCATCAGAATACACATTCTTTTCTGCTGCACATGGGATGTTCTCTAAGAAAGACTATGTGCTAGCCCATAGAAAATGCTTAAGTAAATACAAAGGAACTGAAATTATCTCATGCATATTATCTGACAATGGTGTAATAAAATTGGAAATTAATGGCAAAAGAAACTGCAAAAACTCCATAAACACATGGAAATTAAATAACACCCTCCTGAACAACAAATGGATCACAGACAAAATCAAAAAAGAAAGTAAAAAATGTATACAATCAAGCAAAAATGAAAACACAGCCTACTGGAATCTGTGGGACATGATGAAAGCAGCTCTAAGAGGGAAATTTATAGCAGTAAATTCTCATATCAGTAAAACAGAATAAGCACAAATAAACAACCTAATGCTACACCTCAAGCTTCTAGAAAAATAAGAGCAAGTCATGCCCAAAGCCCATACAAGGGAGGAAATTATACAAATCAGAGCAGAAATTAACACAATTGAGACCAAGAAAATAATGCAAAGAATTAATGAATTGAATAGTTGGTTCATTAAAAAGATAAATAAAATTGATAACCCCCAGCCAACCTTATCAAAAAAAAAAAAAAAAAAAAAGAAAGAAAGAAAGGAAGAAAAAACTCAAATTCATGCAACAAGGAAAGAAAAGGGTTAAATCACTCCAGATGCTGTGGCAACTCAAGATTATCAAGCCAGGCGTGGTGGCACACACTTGTAATCCCAGCACTCAGGAGACTGAGGCAGGAGGACTATTGCAAGTTCAACATCAGTCTGGGCTACAAAGTGAGCTCAAGGCCAGTTTGAAAAGCTTGGTGAGACCCTGTTGCAAAAACACACACATGAAAAAATCATCAATACCTGCTTTGAAAATCTTTACTAACATAGCATAGAAAACAGAAGAAATGGACAAATTCCTAGAAATGTATGAATTACCAAAGCTAAATCAAGAAGATATGAAAATTTTGAATAACTCAATATAAATCAATGAAATTGAAAACATAGTTAAAAACTTACCAATAAAGAAAAGTCCAGGTCCTGATGGATTCACTGCTGAATTCTACAAGAAATTTAGAGAAGATTTAACACCAATACACCTCAAAGTCTATAATGAAATTGAAAGGGAAGCATTTCACCCTAAATCATTCCTGGAAGCAAGTATTACTCTGATATCAAATCCAGAAAAAGTCCCAACCAAAAAAGAGAACTTGAGGTCAATCTCCCTAATGAACATAGATGCAAAAATTCTCAATAAAATACTACCAAACAGAATACAGGAAATCATCAAGTTTGTACACCATGTGCAAGTGGGATTCATCCCAGGAATGCAGAGATGGTTCATATGTAAATCAATAAGCATCACACACCATATCAACAGTTTCAAAGACAAAAATCAGATGATAATCTCAATAGATGCAGAAAAAAAACTTTTGATAAAATCCAACAGTCATTCATGATAAAAAAAAAAAAACACTGCAGAAAATCATAGCAAATGGTCTTTACTTCAGTGCGATAAAAGCCTCCTATGACAGACAAATAGCCAACATCATACTAAGTGGACAAAAACTTAAAATTTTCAATCTAAAATCAGGAACAAGACAAGGATGTCCAATATCACCACTCCTATTCTATAGAGTGCTGGAAACATTAGCCAGAGCAACTATACAAGAGAGAAAAATAAAAGAAATAAGGATAGGAAAGAAAGAAGTGAAATTATCGTTATTCACAGATGACATGATACTCTATATAGAAGACCTCAAAAACTCCACCAAAAGACTTCTAGATTTAACAACTAAATTCAGTAGGATAGCTGAATGCAAAGTCAACACTCAAGAATCAATAGTTTCCTGTACACAAATGACAAACTCACTGAGAAATTATGGAAACCCTTCACAATGTCTTCCAAAGAAATGAAATACTTAGGAACCAATCTGACAAAGAAAATAAAAGATCTATACATTGAAAATTGTAGCACTCTGTAAAAAGAGATGAAAGGGGATATCAGAAAATGGAAAGATATTCCTTCCTCATGAAGAGGAAAAACCAGCATTGTGAAAATGGCCACGTTCCCACAAATTTTATACCGATTTAATGCAATCCCAATTAAAATACCATTAGGATATCTCACAGATCTAGAGAAAACATTTCCTAAGATTCATTTGGAAACAGAGGAGACCTAGAATAGCAAAGATAATCCTGGGCAACAAAGACAAGGCAGGAGGCATCATAATCCCTGACTAGAAATTTTATTCCAAAGTTGCTGTGATAAAATCAGCATGGTACTAGCAAATAACAGACCTGATGACCAATGGAACAGAAGATACGGACACAACTGCAAGGACACTCAGCCACCTTATCTTTCACAAAGGGGCCAATCATGTTCATTGGAAGAAAGATAAATGGTGCTGGAAAAAATTGCCTTTCCACGTGATGAAGATTTAAACTAGACACATGCCTATCACCATGCACTAAAGTCAAGATGGATCAAAGATCTAAATGTTAAAATAGAAGCACTAAATCTACTGGGAGAGAAAGTAGGTAGAAATCTGGAAGATACAAGGGTAGACCGAGAGTTCATCAACAAAGCCAAACTATACGGGAAGTACTTCAAAGAATCAACAGCTGGCATATCATCTTATAAAAAAGTGTTTGCACCTCAAAAGAAATCACCAGCAGAGTGAAAAGAAAACCCACGAATTGGAAAACGTTTTAGCTGACCATTCCTCAGACAAAGCACTTTTACCTAGAACACATAAAGAATTTTTAAAAATCAGGCTCCCCAAATTCAAAGACTCAATCCAAAACTGAGCATCTGAAATGAATACACAGTTCTAAGGTGAAGAATTACAAATGGTAAATAAATACATAAAGAAATGCTCAACATTACTAATCATTCAAGAAATGCAAATTAAAACAACATTGAGATTCCATCTCACTCCAGAAAGAATGCCTACCATCAAAAGATAATCCAATAACAAATGTTGTTGAGGCTGTAAGGAAAAAGGAACCCTTCTCCACAGTTGGTGGGAGTGTAGACTGGTGCAACCACTGTGGAAATCAGTGTAGATATTCCTCAGAAAACTAAGATTAGAGGCTCCATTTGACCCAGCTATTCACCATCTTGATACTTTTCCAGGAGAGTTCAAAACTTCATACTATACTTCAGGGATATATGTGCACCCATGTTTATAGCAGCACAATTTGTAATAGCTAAATTTTGGAAACAACTAAGATGTCTATCAACTGCAGAATGGATGAAAAAGATGTGATATTTTTACACAATGGAATATTACTCAGCTATAAAAGGATGATCTTGAGGCTTTTATAGGTAAATGGATACAATTTGAGACAATACTCATAAGTGAAATGAATCAGACTCACATTTGTAAATATCATAGTTTCCTCAATGTAAAAAAAAATAACAACTAAAAAAACTGAAAGAGTAATAAAGTCCAAAATGTACAATAGATACTGTAATAAGGAAAGGAAAGGAAAGTGCTCAAAATTAAATAACAGCTGGGCTAGGGGAAAGGAGAAATGGAAGGAAAAGATTGTATGTTTGTCGATAGTCACATATAACCGTACGCATGTATAAGTGTACAAGGTAGATAACTGTACTACTGATCCTCTGTTAGTTCATCAGAAAACATAGTTCATGTTGTCATTGTTTGATTGTCTGATCATTTTTTATGCCTAAATCTTGTAACTTGAACAACTACTTCTAAGATAACAATATGTAATATATTGACTAGTATTGATTTCTTACTTTTTTTTTGAAATGCTGTATTACTTCTACCTTTTTTGTTTTGCTCTTTAAAATTAAAAAAAGAGGACATCTAGATACAAGCAGGAACAATTTATGTATGCCTTATGGCATAAAATATGGTCTTTTTTAGAAAAAGTTCTATGTGCTGCTAAGAACAGTATGTATTCCCTTGTGACTGTGTTGGTATCCATCTATCCTCTTAGGTCCACTAAGTTTTATTTTGTGAACTTGGTAATGTCAGTATTTGGTGCATAGCCAGGTGTGGTGGTGCACACCTGTAATCCCAGCTCTTTAGAGGCTGAAGCAGGAGGATTGCCATGAGTTTGAGGTAAGGTTGGGCTACATGGTGAGTTCAAGGCCAGCCTGAATTATATAGCAAGAACCAGTTTCAAATTTTTTTGTGTGTGCATAGATGTTTATAATTGTTATCTCTTCCTGTTGAATTGTCTCCTTTACTAGCATATAATGGCAATCTTTGTCTCTTATGATCTGTTTTGTCTTGAATTCTGAGGTGTCTTAAAGCAACAGAGCTAGTCCTGCTTGCTTTCAGACTCAAGTTTCCATGTAGTACAATTTTTTGTCTACAAGCTTCCTGTTGGAAGGTTTCTATATTTTGCGTGTTTGTTTTTTGTGTTGATGCTCATAAATTCATAATAGTGGAAGGCTTTCTTGCTAGTATGGACACTTCTTTACTTAATGCATGCATTTCAGCAATGTCCTTTATGCATAGCTAACTATTGGCCTTTGCCTCTGTTCCGGGGTCCAACTACTTTTGTTCATTTGAGAGAGAAGGCTGCTGTGCATTTGCTTCAGTACTCAGTTATTTACCAGTGGACCACAAGGCAATCCAGGTATTGGCATATAAAGAGAACCAATTGATAGCAATGATATATCACCTTGGATATAGTAATAAAATCAGCTAAAATAATAGCACCAAAGACAAACTGGAACAAATAAAGAGGAACATAAAAAGGAGATCAATATAGTGTAAATAGTAAGACAAACCAAATATTGACTTACAGTAAATACCTACTAAATGGAACAACTTACCTTCACTAACCATAGAAAAGTTTTACCAGTAATAGCATATAGTAAAAATATTCATAAACTTAATGTTGTATTAGTCAAGCTAGAGGTGATGTCACAGAAAAACCAGTATCAAACCAAATGGAAGACTCTGCACTGAGGAAATTAGAAGGCAACTTTATTGAGCTTAATGCTGATGGAGTGGGGGATACTTAACAGTGTCCAAATCACCAGCAAGGAGCCAGCTTTGAGTTCAATCAGGAAGTGCAAGGTAGATGGCAGGTTATTACTTGATTGGTTATGTGAATTGTATTAAGTCACATACTTTCAGGGAAGTTAACTCAATAGACTTACTTAAAAGGAATTGTTTATCATATTGTAGGAACATTCAAGGGACAAGGGGAAGGGGTTTGAGTGGATCAAGCAAAGTTAAAAGTGTCCCTGACTGGGTCACTTCATCCCAACCAAAGTGCTTGAAGCAAGTTGGAAACAATATATTCTTTTAACTAAGGGAAACACAAACCGAAAATAGTCAACGTGCCCCAGGTCATTATCAGAAGAAAAGCAGTTGACCCAGAGAGGCAAGGCTGAACGAATTGAGCAGGGTGCTTATGTGACAGGCAGCAGAGCATAAGCAGAAGCTACTGTTTGATTTTTAACTTGATATAACATGTCTACAACTTGATACTAGTGTGCTGTTCCATAACTCTGCCTTTACTATTTATATAATTGTGCCCTTATGGTGTGAAAACAAAAAATAAATTTTGAAATATTAACCAATGACAGATGAGGAGGAAGAGAAAAAAGTGAAAGGGAGGATAGTTTTGAGGAGTAAAAGGGAATTAATAACAGTAGAAAACAGTCATAGAAAAGAACAAACAAGAAAAAGAAAAATGAAAAACAGAAAAACACATAGAATAATGGAAAGATAAGGTGGAAGAAAAAATTAAAAACAGAAAAGAGAAAGTAAAGGAAGAAAAAAAAATCCAAGCTCCCCCAAAATAGTTGAAGGAAAGCAAGAAATAATAAAAACTTTAAAAGACTGAGTTAAAAATTTTCTTCTGTGTTTTTGAATTAGTATCTCCTTTCTAGGATCTGCAGTCTTAGAAACCAGAAAGTCAGGATTTCTTCTGCCTCCACTTAAGGCCTGTGGGTTTGTGAAGTTAACTTCCTACACCAGAAACCTGTTTTTTCTCCCAGACTGTGATAACCAGCTAAGCCAAGCCATGTCTATGATTATATTGGTAACTGGGAAAAGCAATCACCTCTTTCCTGGATGTAGGCCATAGGTCGGAGTTCAGACTGTTTCAATATCAGTACTCTCTAGGCATGTTTCTCACTACAGATGGCAGGGGTTGTGTCCTTCCAGCTCGAGCTTAAATTTCTCAGTGGGTCTATGTCTAACCTGCACCCTCCCTGTGATGGTCTCCTGCAGTTGTTGCTAACTGAGTCACTTTGGGAATGTAACCTTGGAATCTCTAAAGCTTTCTTCCTGGGTCGGTTGTCATTCCAGACTTACCTTCTCTTCCCCAGCATTTATATCATTCAGGTTGTTATGGTTTGTTTCTAGATGTCACTTCCAAAGCATCATGAGGTCATAGTTTTCTCTTCAAGGGTGACTGACTCTAGAGTATGTGATTGATTCATAGTGCAATGCTGGGATTAAAGGTGCTTGGATTAAAGGTGGGTGATTGCTGGATTAATTCATTAATTGGAGTGGCACTTCCTTAATCTCAGGAGTCTAGATAAAATACAATAGGGGCAGAAAGAGGCTGTTAAGTCTCTTCACCTCTTATTTCTTTTGGTGTCTTCCACTGCCATGAACAGTTGCCCCTCTGCCATGTGCCAACCAGGCTTGGAGCCAGATGATCATAAACTGAAACCCTCACAAACTGTGAGCTAAGTAAACCTTTCCTCGCTTAACTTTGTGTGTCAGATATTTTGTCTCAGCAATGAGAGAAAAGTAACTAAGGTCAGTCAGTTAGGC
This sequence comes from Dasyprocta punctata, assembly GCA_004363535.1. NCBI lineage: Eukaryota > Metazoa > Chordata > Mammalia > Rodentia > Dasyproctidae > Dasyprocta > Dasyprocta punctata. The sequence continues at coordinate 9,313 of RJWM01029535.1, forward strand.
GGTGCCTCGCTGCAACATGCCAGGGGGAAAATAGATGCAGAGTGGGTTTGGAGTTGGTGGATGATCATGACTAGACCGGGGCTTGCTGTGTTATCCTTCCATGGGGCTATGGAGTCCCAAATCGGTGGTGGATTGCTGCAGTGTCTCCTCTTCTGTTCTTGGGTGTTGGCCTTGTTCAAGATCAGGTTGGTCAGCACTCTTGCTGCTTCATACAAGGGGAAACAAAACGCAGAGCCAGCTTGGAGTTGGGAGCTTGTAATGGCCAGGGCGCAGAATCCACAGGCATAGAGTTGATTGGGGCCAAATGGTGCATCTCCATCCAGGCCATCAGGGGCATGACTCCATCTTAGCACTCTTCAACAATTGTAACTCTGCCGAGATAGGACAATGTCTAGATTTAAAACCCTAACAACTAGTATTATGGTCAATTTATACTGGGATGACTCCAGAGTTACTAAAGACATAATTTGGAAAAATTTAGAAAAATGTTCATTAGTCAATAGGAGTCAATGTGGGCTCACTAAAATAAATTATGCACTTTGTGGTAGGTAAATAATTTGTTACATATTGGAGTAACATTATTGGTAGAATAAAGTAAGGATAAGCTAAGAATAGTGGCACATGCTTCTAATCCCAGAATTTGGAAGACTGAGGCAGGAGGATCTCTGCCAGTTTGAGGCCAGCTTGGGCCACACAGTGAATTCAGAGCCAGTCTCAGCTACTGAGCAAAACTCAGCCTCAAAACAAAACAAAACAAGAAGCCTCAAAATGAAGCAATCATGATTCACATATACATGAATATTTCTCAACTATTTTGGGAAAATGTAAAACATTTCCAGAAAGACATGCACTATACATAATTTTGGAACTTGCTGTCTGCAAGAATATCCCATATAGTCGTCTCTACCATATCAGCTCTTTTTTGTGATTTTTCACAAGTTTTTATGATATCTTGGACAAAAACTATGTGTTCTTTCACCCACTAAGCACAAATTTAGAAGTTTTCTGTTATCCTTTAGTGATGTTGAAAGTTTAGATCTATATTCTATCAGATGTGAATTCCAATAGCTGTGAAGTTTTCAGAAACATATGTTCATAAGGATTACTGGTATGTCAGGCCTTGGGTTTTTCATGATCCAGTGAAAGAAACTGCATCTTGGGAGCTGAGAAGTCCCCAGGTAGATGAAATGCATCTGAACACTGAGAATAATTGGACTAATCCCAAGACTGCCTAAGACTACTGTACTTATTGGTCTACTGGTCATTTTATTGCAAACCTAACTATTTCCATATACAATGTCTCTACATTAAAGTCTTAGAGGCAATAATAAAGATATTCATCTATATTATGGTGACTTTATATTATAGATGGTGGTTACATAGTTGTTTTATATTATTTTATAAATTACCTATAACTTCTCTTGTCAATAATTACTCCATTCTTTTGAAAATTGTTCCTTTATTTATTCTAATCATGTAGTTATCATGGATGCTGCTAATCATAATATCTCCACACTTCTGATCCAGATAGACATAGAATGTAGGTTGGGTCAATCAAAGACCCCATCAAATTGAAATGATTAAGTTGATTTGTGCACAAGGAACCATGCTTTGCTGATCACTGTCAACTCCTGCCAAGAAGAAGAAGATGAGTTGAGAGATTGTCACTGGCTAGCAAAGAAAATTGGTGATAAATAATGGAAAATGTCCTGGCAGTGCATGCAGCATCTCCAAGGCCCAAACTCACAAGAATATTTTCAGGAGAACGTATACAGAGAGGGAGAGGAGTATCAATGTAGAAATGCAGAAAAAATAATTGATGAAAAGCAAATTAGAATATGCCCATTCTCATCACTTTCATTCAATGTGTACTAGAAGCCTTAACCAGAAAAATTAGACCAAAAAAAGAAAGAAATGCTAAAGCTATCCAAATTGGAAAAGGAGAAGTAAAATTGCCTTTGTTTGCAGATGACATGATCTTTTATACAGAAAACTCTAAAATCTCCAGCAAAATTGTTAAAGCTAATAAATTTAGCAATATTTCAAGACATTAAGCAACATACAAACATTGATTGTGTTTCTGTGCACTAACAATAAACTATCCCACAAAGAAACTAGGAAAACAATTCCATTTGTAATGTAAGAACGATTAAAAATAAATTTAACTAGGAAAGTAAAGAGCTATATGCTGAATGTTCTAATTCCATCAAAATTCCAATGATGTTTTTCATAGAAATAGAAAAAAATCTCTAAAATTTGACTGGAACCTCAAATAACTCTGATTAGCTAAGGCAATCTTGAGGAAGAATAAAGCGGAAAGCATGATACTTCAGAATGTACTACACAGCCATAGGAGGCAAATCAACATGACACTGACATAAAAACAGACACATGAACTTACAAAACAGAGAAGAGTACAAAAATAGATTCATACCTTTACCATTGTCTGGTCTTCAACTAAGGTGCAGGAAGACACAAGGGGTGAAATCAGAGTCTCTTCAATAAATGATTCTGGGAAAACTGGATATCAACATGTAGAAGAATGAAGCTGGACTCTTACCTCAAATCATATGCAAATATTAGTGCAAAATGAATTAAAAACATAAGACTTGAAACTGTAAAGCCAGTAGAAGAAAACAGGAAAAGCTTCATAATATTGGTCTGTACAATGTTTTTTAGATATGGTCAGCAAAACATGGGCAACAATAGCAAAAATTATTGTAAAGTTGTATTAAACTTCTGTGCAGCAGAGGCACAGTATGGACAATTTATGGTGTTGGAGAAAATATATGTAAACAATTCAACTGATGAGTGATTAATGATCAAAAATATGAGAACACAAAAAGCTCAATAGCAAGAAAACAAATAACCCAGTTAACATGGACCATGAATCTGAATTGACATTTCTCGAAAAAACATATGCCTGGCAAATGAAAGGTCTAGAATTTGATTCCCGGTACAAAAAGAAAAAAACATAAAAATGACAAAATGTATGTGTAAAAATGCTCAGTATCACTAATCATCATGAAAATGCAAATTAAAATAAAAGTTGATATTACCTCACACCAGTTAGAATGCCATTATCAAAAAGATAAAAGATGTGGTATATTTCACTAGTAGAACACTTGCCTAGCATATAAGTGCTAGGCGAGTGCCCTGGGTTTGATCCCTAATATAGGGATATAAAAGAAGTAGAATAAAAAAAGGAGAAAAAGAAGGAGGAGAAGGAATAGAGAAGCAGAAAAAGGAGAAGAGAAGATAAAAAGGAAAAGATAATAAGTGTTACTGAGGGTATAAAGAAAAAGGAACACTTGTACACTGCTGGTGGGAATGTCAAATGATACAGCAATTATATAAAACAGTGGAAAATTTGCTCAAATTGTTGTAAATAAAACGACTACATATTCTATCAATCCCAGTTCTGAGTATAACAAAATAAAGTCAGTACATATCTCAAAAATGTATCTTCACTTCCATGTTCATTGTAGCATTACTCAATTGTAATAGCCAAGATATAGAATCAACCTAAGAGTCTATCGATGAGTGAATGGATAAAGAGAATATCATACACACACACACACACACACACACACACACACACAAATTGGAGTATCATGCGGCCTTTAAAAAGGAAACACTATAGCAGCCACTGTTGATTTCCTGTTGTCTTGTTTTGAAATCCTGTGTTACTTGCATTGCTTTGCTCTGATCTGCTTTGTTCTGTTTTGTTTTGTTCTCTTTAAAATAAAAAAAATAAGACCGGCCTGAGCTACATAGTGCGACCCTGCCTCAAAAAACCAGGGCCGGGAGTTTGGCTCAGTGCCTTAAGCACCTCCCCTGGCAGGCGTGAGGTTGTGAGTTCAATCCCCGGTGCCGCAAAAAAAAAAATAAATAAATAAAATAAAATAAAATAAAATAAATTAAAAAAGGAAATACTGCATTGTAATGTCATGGATGAAATTAGAGAACATTATGTTAAGTGAAACAAATTAGTCACAAAAAGACAAATACTGATGACTTCATGTATACACAGAATGTAAAAAAAAAGTTGCACTCATGAAAACATACTAGAAGGGTGGTTGTCAGGAGCTGGGAAATGGGAAGATGTTAGTCACAGGGTACAACTTTCAGTTAAGCAGGATGAATAAGCTCTGGAGACCTAATGCACAGTGTCTTAGTTACTTTTCTCTCATTGCTGAGACAAAATACCTGACACCCAAAATTAAAGGGGGAAAGGTTAACTTTGCTCACAGATTGTAGATGTTTTAGTCCATAATCAGCTGATTCCAAAGCAGGGTGTCATATGGCAGAGGGGTAATAGTTCCTGGCGGTGGAAGACAGCAAAAGCAACCGATGAGTTTAACAGTGTCTTTCTGCCCCTTTTATCTTATCTAGACTACTTGGATTAGGGGGGCGCCAAATCAATCAATGGACTGATTTATTAATCACATACTGTTAGTTTGAGCATCACACACTGTAGATTAAGCCACCTCTGAAAAAGCCCTTTGATTGCATGAAGCTTTGGGGAGACATCTAGACACAAACCATACCATACAACATGGTATCTATAGTTAATAATAGTTATTGTATAGTTGAAATTTGCAAATAGAGATCTTAAATCTTCTCACTACACATGAAAAATGTGACTAAGCAAAGTGTTGAATGTGTTAATTACCTTCATTGCAATAATCATTTCACTAGGTACACATGTATCAAAACATCTTGTTGTAAAACTTAAATGTGTACAATTTTTGTCAGTTATACCTCAACAAAGCTGAGACAAAAAAGAGAAATTGGGAACTTGTAAAGTAGACAACAGAAAAAGAGTTTGGGTGATTCAAAATACGCTTACGCCTTATATGTGACATTACCTATATAAAATAATTACTTTTAGGCTTATTCCTAGGTCTAGTAAAGGTAGAAAATAATTTCATATGGTTGAAAGAGAGATGCTTATGCAACTGAACTCTAGAAAATCAGACTGAATTTTATCAGGTATTGTTATGAAAAAATATCTAAAATTTGGAAATCAAAAGATTATGTAATAGGTGACTCTGGGGCTTTAATTAGTTCATGCAAAGATTGTTGACTTTTCCAGTGCCCTTCTTTGGTGAAAGTGCACAAATCTAACAACATATTAACTTACAGATTTTACTGGTAGAAAGATAACCCTCAAAATTATAACTGGAAAATGAACAACAGAAAAAGGTTATAATTATGCCTGTATAAAGATATTCAAAAGTAAACAAAAGAAGTAACATACTTGCATATATAAAAGCAACATCAGAACATATGAGGCCACCAAATATTATGGCTAGTATGTAGATGTCCCTCAAAATCCTCATCAGGTCATAGATGGAGAGATGAGTGGATCTAGAGTGTGTGATGTTGCCTTCCTGTGAGCCAGGCTTCACCATGGGGCACTGGAAAAGACTCAGCAAGAAGATGAAACATGACTCCCTGTGAGTGAGCCAGTGTGTGGGCTGGGAAACCAGAAAAGCATCCGCTACCATCCTGCAGCCCCAAAAGCACCTGGCAGCCCCAAAAGCACCCTGAGGAACTCAGGGTGAGATGATAGAAATTGAGATGAAAAGAATAGCTTGATGCTTATATTGCTTGATTAACTTTGCAGAACTGGGGTTGGTGATCTGGGCATCTATTTGGAGGGTGGCGGTGTGCATTGTGGCAACTGTAGGGGATTTCCTTCTATCTTGTTTTTGAAATCCAATGTTTTGTTCCATTTTAAAGTTTTGTTTTATTCCTGTTTCTGGTAACCTGAGCAGCTATTTTGAAGACGACAATATGCAGTGTAGCAGGCATTGTTAAATTCCTGTCATCTTATTTTGAAGATCTATATAGCTATTGTGGTTTTTTAAACTTGTTTTGCTTTTGTCATTGTTTTTTAGGTTTGTTTGTTTCTTTTTTCTTTATCTACTTTTTATTTATTTTATTTTAAAGAGTATATAACAGAATAAAACCAATCAAAACAAACCAGTGTAAGAGATACAGGACTTCAAAACATTATGAAATCAATGGTAGTTACCATAATGCCTTTTGATGTCTTCAAAATAGTTGCAGATAACTTCAGACATAGTATAAATCAAACAGAACAGAATAGAATAGAAACAATAAAAACAAAACAATGAATGTGATAAAGGATTTCAAAACAAACCAATAGTAAATCCAAAATTGCTACCATAATATATCTTGCTATCCTTGAAATAGCTTTTCCTGCCATTGGATTTAACATAATCAAACAAAACAAAAGAAAATAAAATCCAACACAACAAAACAATGGAAATAATATAGGACCTCAAAACAGGACCATAGGGAATCAACAATGGCTGCAGCCCTCAGAAGGAGACCACCCCTAGATACCACACTGCATAACGATATCCTATGAACCTGTGATCAGACCACTGGCCCTAAACCTGCCATGTTAGTGAAACAACAAAGCACCACGTGCGTCCAATTGCATTTCACCTCGATAGCTATCATCACAGCCTGTGCTTCTCCAGATAAGATGGATGCTTCCAGCAGCGGAGATGGTACTTCTTGTTTGCCAGCCTGCTCACAGGAAGGGGCTGAGGTCTGGCTGTTCCCAGTCTGACCATGGCCCATGCACAGCACTGGTTCCCAGACTGGGCTTGTCTGCCATGGTGGCCATTGTTCTCTCTCCCTGCAGTGTGCGAGTGATGCTAACTCATGGGGAGAGACTTGGGTCTAGTTGTCCCCAGTCCATCAGAGGCCCATGCATGGAACCAGTTCCCAGACTGGGCTTGTTTGCTACTGTGGCCATTTTTCTCTCTCAGTGTGTTTTCTTCTTGATTTTTCTTTTTTTCTTTTTTTTTTCTCTTTAAAATAAAATAAATTAAAGTGTGTGATGCCGGGATTAAGGATATGATTCTGGGGTTGATTCATGGTGTGATGGTAGGATTAGGGGTGCCCCACCCTGGGTGTGAGTGCTACCCATCCTGAGAAAGGATAACCTGGATTAGAATGCAAGGAACAGAAAGAAGACTGCTGTTGTTCTGCTTCTCACTTGTTGCTTACTGCTTTTGCTGCCTTATGCCTTCCTTGAATTGCTTCTCTTTCTACTATGCTGCCCTGCCTTGGAACAAGCTGATCATGGATGGAAACATCTACAAAATATGAGATGAAATAAACTTTTTCTCCATTAATTTAGGTGTTGTTTTGTCACAGCAATGAGAAAAGTAACCAGGACACCAAATATCCTAATATTACAGTATAATCTAAGGAAATTAAGATAACTTTGGGGCCTATGGAAGAGTATCAAAATGAAGTAGAAAAATGAATATTTCAAGCAACAGGATGATAAAAAATGAACTAACAGAACTCAAAAAAAGATTAGAAAAGATCATTTCAGAAATAAATACCAAGCTACAAGGACTACAGAAGTCTTTAAAAAGCTATAGAAATACCCACAACAACATCCTACAATACTGAAGATTTACATTTACAATAATGATGTAGCAAGTTATTTGTATTGATGACTAAAGAATAGTATCAAAATTTAGAAAATTTAAAGATTGAAGACACGTATTTCTCACTGAAAGACAGATTCAGGAGGAAAAAAAGTACTATATAGTAAGCAACGTATTCACTAAAGTAGATGTTACATATTCAGGTATTTTCTGTTAAACGGAGTAATCACTTTCTAATCATCAGATATCTTGTTTGAAAATACTAGCCAAAGATCCCATTTCCCATTATTTGAAATGAGCAAAACTGTAGTGTATCATGCATCAAATTTAACATCTCAGTTGGTGTTTTGTGAGAAACTATTGAGTTTTCACAAAACCATTTATTCACAAATTCATGTTTTTTTACTCATCTGAATGCTAAGTTTCCCATTAGGTTTATCTCTACTTCTGCTGTTCTTATTTCTCTGTCCAATAAGCCAGAAACATGGCAGTTGGAGAAGGGGGTGCCAGCTGACACCTGCAGGACTGAACCCACTGAGCACTGACCCCACTGTGATGGCCCATGGGCTACTCTGAGTAAGGCTAGAGTGTAGAAACCATCCACTCCAGTATGGCATGGGCCACTGTGCACTTCCATCTAGCTATAAACCAGGTCCAGACTTTGTTCCTCTGTTAACTGGTCTTATGACACTTCCCATGAAGCTACATATGTTAGGAAACCACAGAATTTCAGGGCCAGTAACACTAGCAGTCATCATCCTCCACAGGCCTGTAAGGGCATAGAGAGGAAGTACTTCCTGTAATTTGGCAACAGAGAGACTGTGTTTCTAATCTTGTTTCTTTTTATAATTCATATGTAGTTTTTCCCCGTGAACCATCAGCTTGTGAAAACATAGGTCTACACAAAGACATGTACACTATGGTTCATGACAGATTTATTCATGATTTTCAAGTTGAAGACAATACACAAATCCATCAACAAATGAGTGGATAAACAAGTTGTAGTATATTCAAACAAGGAATACTATTAGCAGTAAAAGGAATGCAACTATTTATATATGCAACAACATACAGGAATCTCAAGATTTTTCTGAGTAAAAGAGATTGGTATATAAATACACAATTGTTATTATATTTACATACAATATTAGAAATATAAATCTCATCTGCAGGGAGAGACAGCAGATCTGTGATTGCCTGAGGCATGAGATGAGAATTTGGAATTCACTGAGAAGAGACAAAAAAGAATTTTTCAAGATGATGAACATATGTTCTATACAAAGGGTGACCGAATATATGGCATGTTCAAATTTAAAAAATTTCAATAAAAGTCACATTGCCATTAACCTCCCGGAAGTCTTCCCCCTCACTTTGAACACACTTATCCTATCCTTCTTGTCACTTTCTGAAATAAGTCTGGAAGTCCCCTTTTGTGAGTATCTTATGAGGAGTGACAAAAAACGTGGAGAATGCTGCTGCTGAGCACCATACAACAGAAAGGCAAGCTTGTGAAAATATTACAGAGTGTCCTCATCCATCTCATTCATCTTATCTGACACCTTGAAATTTCTGGCTCTTCCCCAGAGTCAAAATGACAATGAAAGCTTAACATTATTAATCTATTCAAAGACAATGAGGTAGCCATAACAGCACAACTAAGGATGTTCGCAAAAGATGTGTTCCAAAACTAATTCAGAAAGTGGCAAGAACAGTGGGATAAACATTTTTTTAATTGGGGGACGATTTTGAGAGGAATTAATGACGACGTGTCTTACTGTGATAAAATTTTTGAATTTAAATATTCACCATACTGTTCAGTCACACCTCATATATAATTATGTGGTTATTGCTTATATGACTATATATTTGACAAAAATTATCTAACTATAATCTTAAAATGGGTGCATTTTATTGTGTTAAATTGTCTCAATACAGTTGTTTAAATATTACTTTATAATCTCTTTGTGGAAATTTAAAGTCTGTTTACTACTTGCTTGATTTTTAATGCTACTGTTATTTTAATTTCATATATTTTAATAGTTTCAAAATTTTATAACCATCATGATTATTTTTATAGTTAATGATCATTTAGATTATTCCTTTCATCCTATTTTTCTTCCTTCCTTTTCTTTTCCAGCTTTAGCACTAAAACTGATTTATCCGTGTCCTTTCTTCTTCCAGTGGTTGCCATCCTCACTGAAACACTAGGTATTTACTTTTGTTTAACTTCACATGTTGTTTGTTAAGTAAATATGAACATAACCCAGGACTTTGGAGTTAAGGGTCAAAGAAATGAATAAATGCCAGGCTTGAAAACTTTTTTCCTTTAATCTATTAAATATTACAGTACTGTAGAAGAAAGAAACACATTACTCCATGTGATCTGGTATAATTGATAAAGATTATTCATTTTTGAAATTCTTTGCAGACAGTGAACATGATGTAAAATTTTGTACCCACAGTGACTGCCATAGTCACTATAAAATAGTAGAAGTTAAAAAAATTTTTTTGAAATTCACTTCATAGAAATTGTCTTGCTTCTGGAAAATGAAACCCCAAACTCTAGAGTTGAAATGAAATTTGCAAAAACCCTTCAATATTAACTGAATAACAATATAAATGTCCTAACTATTGCCCTTAATATTCAACCCTTCCAAACTGTTACACTTATTTTTGTACTTACAGCCAGCATTTGATTTTTAAAGAGTCACTCCAGTGGCTAATAATTAACTTCAGGGTATGTACTGGATAGTGACTGTCACTGTGGCTAATGGAACAGTGTCACCCCTGATAGCGGAGTAAAGGATGTGGGCAAGCATAATTGCTTTTCTCCTTCTACCTTTCAAGCTCCTGCCAGCAAATATCATTTGCTGAGTCACCTCTTGATGCTTTTACGATCATTAAAAATTACTTTATCTAACATTTTACATTGCTTTGAACATGTGGATGATGCCAAGGTTTGCCTCCATATCAAGCGATAGCCAGATTCCCTTGGGCTATGGGTTCAGTGACCTCTGTGTGTCTACATAGATAAACTTGAAAATATATTTTTCTAGATGGCCCTGTGTGAGGAGAGATTTCTGTATCTCTCTCTTCCAAACAAAGTCCTTGACAGGAATTCATTCTTTTACATCCTTGAGCTTGTGGTGTGATCTGGTCAATTCTCGAGATGCTGTCAATTATCTTTCCTATTGTCCCAATTTAAATATTTGGCTTTTTTATTGGTGCTTATCTTTTGAGCAAGCAGAGTGTCCTTGGCCTCAGTGCTATGGGTGCTTCATTTATTGGCCAAACTGTACATTTTCACATATTTTGGTTGTTTTTACTTCTGATTTGCACTGTAGATCTGGCTCAAAGTAGCCAGTGATACCCATACCATGGCTTGAACATTGGGATACCTAGATAAATTTGTGTGTCATCTTTAAATTCAGCCTCAGCAATGACTCCAGTTCTCTGTTACCCATTTTCTATATTAGGCAGCCTTCCTGTCACTGGGACAATACACCTGATCCCTGAAAATAAAAGAGAAGTTTATTTGGCTCATAGTTTCAGAGGATTCAATTAATAGTCATCTGGCTCCAAGGTGAAGAAAAGCTACTCAACCCAGAGAGATCAGAAAAAACTGAGAGAGAGAGAGATGGAGAGACAGAGAGAGAGAGAGGAAAAGGAAGAGGAGGAGAATAAAGACAAGAAGAAAGAGAAGCAAAGAGAAGATAGAAAGAGAGGAGAGGAGAGGAGAGAAGAAAAGAGAAAAGAAGAGGGAAGTCCAAATACATGTCCCAAATTACTTACCGCCTCCACCTGGGCCCTTCTTCCTAACAACACATTCAGCTATAAACTCATGAATGGGTTAACCTACTGATAAATATAGCACCCCAAATCACTTTCCAGGACCCCACCTCTGAAAATATAATACTAAACCTAGCAGTTCCCTCCACATCACCATGGCTTTCCTCTTGCTTCTGGACATTCTGAGCTCTGACTGAGCACTGTGCTACTGTTCACTATCACACTGTACAGTGAGCATACAACAGTACAACTATGACAATGTCCAGCAGACACACAGGCTACTTCCACAATTTGTTTATATCTCCCAATGTCTGTAACGCAAAGTCTTTTCTTATCTGTGAAAGTTTGGAACTCAAATATTCATAAGTCAGGGGCTTACTGTATATGAAATGTCCATAGTAAGCAAATCTATGGAGTCAGAGAGTAGATTAGTGGTTGCTTAGGGTTGAGAGACATGACAAGATGGGAAAGTGACAGCTAAAATGAATGCTTTCTTTTGTGATGATAAAAGCGTTTTAAATTTGAGTGTGGTGAATGAATTAGGGAAAACAAAGCATGATATGAAGAAAATTCAACAAAAATACAATTGTAAGCAAAACATCCAAGAACCCTGAGACTAAATTTATAAAATATTGCTGTAGAAGAGGGCACTGAGGTAAACACTAAAAGCATAGAAAGTATGTTCAGTGATATAACACCAAAAAGTATTAGGAAAATTACAGACATCCAGGCACAAGATACATTGAGAATCTCAAACATGCATAAACAGAAAAAGCTTCTCCACATAGTATTATAGATAAAATACTAAGAGTGTAAAGAACAAGGAAAGTATATTAAAGCTTTAAGAGAGAAACATCAAGTCATTTATAAAGAGAAACCATTCAAAATGTCTGCAGATATCCCCATAGAAACTCCAAGTTACAAGGGCACAGAATGATGTGTTTCAAACCCTTAAGGAAAATAATCATCAATCTAGATTACTATTCAGGAAAGTTAACCTTCAGAATCAAAGGAGAAAAACAGACTTCTCATAATAAGCAGATAATAAAGGAATCCATGACACCAAGCATTGCACATGCTAAGTAAAGCAGTCCTATACAGAGAAGAGGAAGAGTGGGTAAGCAAATAAGAATTAGGAAATAATCAAAGATTTAAAAAAAAAAGAAAGAAAAAACATGAATTATTACATATCTCCCTCTAATAACTGAGAATATAAAAAGTCTTGATTATCCAATTAAAAAACACAAACTGGCAGATGGTATTAAAAAACAAGATCAAAAGGATCTTGCTGGCTTAAAGGAATACATACCACATCAGCAAACAGATACACAGAATGGAAGTGGAAGGATGGAAAACAAAGGACTATGCAAACAGAATCCAAAAGCAGGCATGGTAGCTACACTCATCTGACAAAGAAGACCTCAAGACAAAATGAGAAATGACCAAAAAGTGCCACTGCATGTTGGTAAAGGGAGCAACCCACCAAAAAGATGTAACAACTACAAACATTGCAGCAAGTATTGGTGTGCCCAATTTGACAAAAATAAACACTACTCTTCATAGTGGTACACATAGATCTCAATAATGGTAGTGAATTCAGTACTCTTCCCACTAATAGGCCACACAGACAAAAAAAAAAATCCAAGCTCCATAAGAGTTAAACTACACCATTCATGAAATGTGTTTAACTGATATCTCTAAAACATCCCATCCAACAATTGCCAAATATATGTTCTTCCCAGCACCTTATGGAACTTTCTTTGAAGTACATCTTATTTTATGTCGTAATGCAAGTCTCAGCAAATAAAAAGAAGTAAAATAAGTTCTTGAATTTTATCATATCAAAATGGAATGAAACTAAAAATCATCAAGGAAAAATACAAAAGAAGTATACAAATGAGATTGAACAATTTGTTTTTGAATGATTGGGGCATCATTGAAGAAATCTAGGGGGAAATTAACAACTTTCAAGACTAAAATGAAAATGAATATACAACATACCAGAATCTCTGGGATACAGGAAAGGCACTTCTAAGAAGGAAATTTATAGCTGAGTGCCTACAAAAAATCAGAGATTTCAAATAAATAACCTAATAATGCATCTCAAGGACTTAGGAAAACAAGGGCAAACCAAAAGGAAACCCAAGAAGAGGAGAGGAAAGAAAAAAAAATGGAAAGGAAAGGGAAGGGAAGGGAAGGGAAAAGAAATAATAGAGATAAAAGCTGAAACTAATAAAATAGAGACCAAAAGAAAAACACAAAGTATCAATGAAGTAAAGAGTTGGTTTCTGGAAAAGTTAAACCAGACTGTCAAACTCTTAGCTAACCTAACTAAAAGAAAAAGAAAACTCCAGTTTATACGATTTGCCCTTTCATCAAAGATACAGTCTCTACATTTGTGTGGGTCTATATCTGGGTTTCAATTGTGCTTTATTAACCAATGTACCTATTTTCTAACCAAAAGCACATTGTAATGATAAATTTAGCTTCATACTAAGTTTTCAAAGTTTAATAGTATCTGTCCTCTGACTTTTGTTCTTCTTCAATTATTTGGTCATTTTTGATATTCTGTTTTCCATTAAAAAAATCTTCAGAATTGATTTGTTGATATCAACAAAATAACTTGCTGAGATACTGGTTGGGATAATCTTGAAACTATAGACCAGTTTGGGAATTGTGTCTTGATACTATTTGGTCTTCTTGTGCATATACACAGAATATATCTTCATTTATTTATATTTTTATTTCTATTGTCAGAGTTCTGTAGATTTTCTTTTGTAGATCTTGTGCATGTTTTGTTAGATATACACTGGTTATACAACTTCTGGTGCTAATATGAAAAGTATTGTGCTTTTAAGGTCAAATTCCAGTTGTTTATTACTGGCATATAAGAAAACAATTGATTTATCTGTAATAACCTTCTATCATGCAACTTGGCTACAACTGCTGATGAGTTCCAAGAGAACTTTTGTTGATTCTTGGGGATTTTTTAAAAGACAGTCTTGCCATTGTACTACAAAGACTGTTTAATTTCTTCTTTTCCAATGTGTGCACTTGTTATTCTCTTGTATTACTGTATTACCTAGAACTTTCTGTACAGTATTGAATAAGAAAGGTGAAAAATGACAGCCTTACCTTATTCCTGGTCTTAGCAGGTAATCATCTAGTTTCTCAAAGTTAGGTACACATTAGATGGAGATTTTTACAGATGTTCTTTATCAAGTTTAGGAAAATTCCTTTATTCCTAATTTGCTAGTGGTTTGTGGTTTTTTGATTGCTTTTACCATAGATAGATGGGGTATGATCTGATATGATCATATTATCGTTTTATTCTATATTTTTTAGCCTGTTGATGTGATAGTCTATGTTAACAGATCTTCAAATGTTGACCCAGCATGACATTCAGAATAAATCCCACCTAGCTTCAATATACAAGTTTCACCATACATTTTTGGGTTTGATTTACTAGTATATTGTAGAGGATTTTTGTACTTATCTTCATGAGAAATATTGATGTAAAGTAGTCCTTCCTTATAATCTCATTGTCTGATTTGGGCATTAGTGTAATGTCAACATCTTAGGAATTTTTCTCTCTGGTTGTATTTATATAAGAGATTGTAGTGAACTGGTACAATTTCTTTTTTCTTTTTTTTTTTTTTTTTTTTTTTTTTTTTTTTTTTTTTTTTTTTTTTTTTTTTTTTTTTTTTTTTTTTTTTTTTTTTTTTTTTTTTTTTTTTTTTTTTTTTTTTTTTTTTTTTTTTTTTTTTTTTTTTTTTTTTTTTTTTTTTTTTTTTTTTTTTTTTTTTTTTTTTTTTTTTT